>JANUSC010000456.1:0-142720 GCA_025200525.1 Camellia lanceoleosa
GAATCTCTTCTTCCAGCATGTACTGGACCAGATATAGAAACTGGTCAGCCTTTTAGTTTGCTCAGGCAATTATTGCAAATCCGCCTGCCTATGGTGGAAGTCTTCAGACAAATTGAATTTGTAATGCTCATTATTTATTTTCTTCCTTCTTAAAATATTATTTCTGCCAACTTTTTATATATTTAATAAAAAATAGTAAAGGATTTAGCCTAATCCTGAGGGTGGACAAGATATGTAGGATTCCTGTCTTGGGAATCTGGGAGTCTTAAGTGTGAGTTGTGCCCTCCTCCTCTAAAGCTGTCATTGCCAGTGTGTCCTTGAAAAAGAAATGCAAGCAGCTTGTTTCATCGGGGAAAAAATAAAACTAAAACCAAAACCAAAATTTTGAAAGTTGGTTGTATGCAGATTTTTTGGCTGTGTCAATGTTTAAAGATGTATGGACATGGATACATTATGATATAGACAGATTAATCTGAGGCTATTTTTCAAATAATTAGGGCATGAAGCACAATAGGGACATGACAAGAAATAGAAATACACACTTATTTTGTATATCATATGAAGATAATAACAAAAATATTCATTTTCTATGTTCCATAACTTGAAAAAGCAAATGGGAACCAAAAGCTCTAGATTGCCTATTATAAAATTCCCAAATATTTACAGAGTAAAATAAAGAAGCACTCAGTGCTAATAATGACTAAAAGGAAGGCTTTCTAACTTTTATTTTTGTTAGATAACCTGATAAATGATAAGAAGTTAAATAAGTTTCATAAGGACTAAAAAGTTTAGTAAGTTTCATAAGCACTTAAATATCTTTTTTCCCTCGGGATTAGTGTGCTCAAGCATTTAATATGTCCTTCTGGCTTGTGAGGATATGCACATGTTGCTTGAAGCTCTTGGTGTACCCCTCCACATTTTCTTCACAATTCCTTGACGCGAGTATTAGTTTAAAAAATTTTGGTTCTTTGAATTCCTGTAAATGTTTGTGATTTTCCATGTTTTTGTGTGTAATGTTACAAGAAATATATTTTACCACCACTTTAGGAAATCTGGCCTTCCTCTTTTTTATTTTTTATGTTTATTTTTGTTTTGGATGATTTATTTATAGTTTGTTTGTGAGAACTGAGCTCATTATTTACGGTCTGAAGTTGTTTTTGCTTGGGAGTAACTGGTGCGAGGCTTAACTTACTTGGGGAACTTTTGTTTTATTTTGTCTCGACATAATGAGAGTGAAAAATTTTGGATGTTTCACAATGTGTTATATGTTATGTCCCTAACCGCACATGGTGGAGTGAAGGGTTGAAGATGATTGGCCAGTAATAACCCTTCTGTTAAGGGAAGTTGGCCTTCAGTGGGCAACTTGGGGGCCTCTTAGGTGCTAACAAACTTTGAGCCATTGGACTGGGGCAAAACCTTTTAATTAACCGTGGTGCACTTGTGGGAAGCACTCCTTGCCGAGGGGGCACTCAGGCACCTCCAGGGATTAGTCGGGGCTTTGATTCCGATTAACCCCACGCGCAATAAAAAAGATAAATAAATAAAATAAAAGATAATACTGGAAAATAGAGGACCTCAATAAATTTAGCAAACAACTGCACAAATTAATCATCAACATACTATCTAAATTAATGAGATATTGATTCTGAAATTCAAAATCTCAACCCACCGATCTCTAGCTGAAGGATCTATTACACTTCTTAATCTCAAATACGAAACATCTTGACATCCACATTTATTGTATTCTAACATCTTGACATACATTTGTCGTATTCGTGTCTGCATACTTACCAGAGTTATCGGTCATGGTCTTATATTTAACAAATCTTACTAAAAATTGTTGTAGCAGAAAGTTCAAAAACAACACCCATTATAGCTGTAGGCAAAATTTTCTTTTCTCCAAAAATTTAGGATAATTTATTTAGGTTATTTTCTGCACCACAGCTTGTAGGAATTTCTTTCGCTTGGTGTGACAAGATGTCTAGGGTTCAACTGTTTGTACTTTTCTTATTTAGGACTGACTGGATGATTTTTACCTCCCTCAGCATGGAAATATGGAAAGCAGGGAGAAAGGATATTTTGTGTGCACTTGCACATTTCCTAGAATATGCAATGTGTCCCAATATTGTAATATTGGCATTTTAAAAATGAAAACAAAATGCACAGTGCCGAGCCAATGTAGCGCTTATTGATCTTGAAAGTCATGATGTATTTTTAATTCCAACCATTGGTTAGATTGTGTCAAACATTTTTTCTGTTCCTTATTTTTTTATTTTTTTATTTCATTAGACAATGGCCTTACATCCTTTTTCAATAGGCAGGCCAACAAATGAATTTCCCCACCTTATTGATACGTGTACCCCCAAAGGGCTGGTTATTGGGTATGTTCTTGTCTGATACTTTGTTCTTACGTTCCCAATTTAAGACTTTTACCAATGATGTTCTAATTTTCTTGCTGGTCCAGCTATCATATAGTTGATTTACTGATATGGTGGGGCGGGGATATATTAATGACTTGGGACAAGAAGTTGAGCTTGCTCTGTTGCATACTTCAGTTGGTACCATGGGTTGATATCTTGTTGCCCAACAGCCTATATGTGGGTCCCCATGTTGTTGCAAAGCCAAGTGGTGGGATGATGTTGTTCATTTCTTCTTAATGCCTGAAGGATGATGTTGCCAAAGCCAGATCATCTTTGTTGTTGTCCATTTCTTCTGTAATTACCTCAGGGCATCCTCAGTGTTTGTCTAATTTTTGTATTTCCTAATGCAGTTATTTACTTGCATAACTATCTTCTTTTTGACAAGTCTTATTGTGCTCTGCACAAAAGGCGAGTGGGTGCCACACTGCGAGGAAACGGATTATGTTAATTACTGAAATATATTAGATTGATTGTGTGGATATTAGATTGATTGTATCACGGTTATTCTTATTTCCTATTTTTGAATTGAGAGTCTAGGATTACTATGTATATCGGTTGTACTCTTTTGCATCATACACAATTTGAATATCTGATTTATTGAGAAACACATGGTGTTAGAGCTATGTCCAATCCTAGTTCTCACCTACGATTAATTTGATTTTCTCTAGTTCAAGATTAACGCCTTTGTTTAGAAGTTCTCTCTCTTGTCTGTTGAAAATCATCTCTGGTTTGATTTACGGCTTGATCGATTCTTTGGCTCAAGTCCTCGTCAAAGTTCAAATCAACCTTTTGTTTTACCTACGGTTAGAAGTGGCCATTAGAGCGCGACCTCCTCTCTGAAATCGCAGCCATGGTCACGGCTTTGTCCTCTCTCTCTCTGAAATCACGATGTGGTAGGTAGCGATCTCTTTCTCTTTCAACTTTGGTTCATGATCGCCACTCCTCTAAATCTGTTGCCTTGCTTCTCTCGATCGGCTTATCTCCTCTAGTTCTCTGCTTGATTGCTTCATTTGACTTGGGATAGTTGTGTTTAGTCTCTCTCTGGTGCTTCTAGTTTGGTGTCTTCATCGACTTGGGTATATTTGTGGTCTCTAGGTCAATTCTGGTTATTATATTTTGACCCCATTTGATATGATATCTTTCATTGAGAACCTTTGCGGTTTGTGGGTTACATGGATATTGTTGCTTATTACAATTTGACCCATCTAGTTACGGTTGTCGTTATTACAATTTGAAACCACAGGCTTTCTATTTGTGATGTCTTTGACTTTTGATGAGTCGCCTTTACCACTTGCCATCGGTGGGGCCATTGGAGTACCATTGTCCCAAGAGGATGTTTGCTGAATCCTTAGCAATCTTAGAAGGCCCAATTCGAGCTCCTCACTATTGCTTATATTGCATCTGCTCGGCTCGATCACGATTTGACTTTCTTGAGTGCTCAAATTAGTCAGTTTCAGTATATACTGTCTACTTCCCAACCATCCTCATCTGTCTTCATTGTTTTCTCTTTTCATTGAGATTTGCTTGGATCTTCTTCAGGTATTTTTTGCTCTGCGGATTTTGACTCTGGTGCCTCTCGTCATATGATTCCCCATCTCTCCTTACTTCAAAATTGTACTCCTCCTCCGTTTCCTATTATTGTTAATCTTGCTAATAGATTACGATATATATGTTATATACATTGGGTCTGTCTACACAAATCTGTTTGTTTCTATTTCATCATCTTGAATGTTCCTCGGTTATCATCAATTTATTATCTATCGGTCGATTTGATACCTTCGGTTTTGATGTTATTTTTCTTCTTCTATCTGTCGTCTTTGGATGGGATGTTCAAGCTTTTAATTGGAATGATTAAGTGGAGACCTCTATGTGGTGGAAACTTATATCGCCTATGACTACCTCTCTGACTATTGTTTTCCTTTTTTGGTTAGATTCTTTGTCAAGTCCTTTCTATTTGTGGCATTCAGTTAGGGCATTTGTCTGTGACGCTTCGGTCTTTAGCTCGATCCGGGTATATTGGGTAAAAATTTCTCCTAGTCCCTTACAGAGTGTTGGGGTTGTAAACTTGCCAAAATGACAACCTTACCTTTAAAGTAAAAGTACCTCTATATCGATAGACCATTTTCTTTGGTTTATATTGATGTCTTGGATTCTTCTCTGTTCTCACTAAAGGGGTTCTACATACTATGTTTCATTTGTTGATATTTGTCCGATTACACTTGGGTTTATTTTATGACTCATAGTCGACTTCTACGATATATCTTGTACTTTCAGTCTATGTTTACTACAATTTGGTCTACTATTAAATTGTTGCGGTGCGACTTAGGCGAGAATACTTTAAAATTGAGTTACGTGAATATTTGGCCAATTTAGGTACCACTCACCAAACATCATGTACTAATACACTGCCTAAAATGGTTGGTAACATAAATACCGTTATTTCCTTGAGGCGGCTAGGTCTCTCCTCTCTGCCTGTTTTTGGGACAAGGCGGTTCTTCTTTATTACTTTTCTTCTCAACCACATGCCTACCTCCCTTCTTTTTGGTGGGTCTTCTTATAAGGTTTTTTGTTTCTCCAACTTCACGATTACTCACTCCTTTGTGTGTTTGAGTTTGCTTGTTTTGTCCTTTTACCTCGTAAAGATGGGACCAAACTTAGTATCGGTTTGTCTATGTGTCTTTTTTGGGTTATAGTTTCTCGGGGAAAGGTTATCTCATTTGTTATGATCTTATTTTCCATTGCGCTTTATATCTCCGTCATGTTGCTTTTCTCGAACGTCTACCTTACTTTGACTTCCTTCTCTCCCAACCCCAGTTTTCAAAGAAGATTTTGTTCATATTGATCCATTTCCTTTTGAGGTCCCTCTTGATGAGTACATCTCTGCTGTTCCCCATAAGTTTATTCCCTCTTCTTCTTGTACCACCCCTCTTAATGAGTCTTTATCCACTGATCCCTATGAGTCTGTTCCCTCCTCTCCTTCTCCTTCTTCTTCTCCTTCTCCTTCTCCTTCTCCTTCTCCTTCTCCTCCGGTGTTAGTCTATTCTCGTCTCAAGGCTCTCCCTCCACCAGTTTTCTCCGCCCTTGCTACTGATCCTCCTGCTTCTGACAACTTTGATCTTGCTAAACATGTAGTCAAATTTGATTTTGCCAAAACATGTTTTTCTTCTTCATACTGTACGTTTTTGTCTGCTATTCACTCTTTTTCGGAACCTCAGTTGTACAAGGAGGCCTGTCAGGATCCTTGTTGGATTCAAGTTATGAAAGATGAGTTGTTACGCTGCGAAAAACTAGTATGAGAGTTGATTTCTTTGCTGTTGGTAGAATACGGTTGGTACAAATGGGTCTACAAAGTCAAGACTCATTCTAATGGTTCTCTTGAACCTTTGCAAGGCTCGCCTAGTTGTTAAGGATTTTCACGAGTATGGTATTGATTATGAGGAGACTTTTGCTCCTGTTGCCAAGATGACTACTGTCCGTACTTTGATATCTGTTGTTTTTGTTATTGGCCTCTTTATCAGGTGAATGTTAAGAATGCTTTTCTTAATGGTCATCTCGAGAGGTTTACATGCATTTTTCCTTGGCCTTTCTCATTACTGCAGACGGGTTTTTGTCGTCTTTGGCGTGCTATGTATGGTGCAGAAGCAATCTCCTCGTGCTTGGTATGATATCTTTGAGGCTTTGTTATTGAGCTTAGGTTTTATCTTTCTGCCCAAGACTCTGCTTTGTTTTTCCTCCACACCTCTGCTGGTTTTGTTGCCCTATTGCTGTATGTGGATGATATAATTATTACTGGCTCTGATTCTTCTGCTATTTCTAAGGTCAAGCAGCATCTCTTTCGCACCTTTGAAATGAAGGATTTGGGCCTGTGATACTTTCTTAGTATTGAGGTAACTTCTTCTCCAAACTACTTTTTATCTCGGACCAAGTATGTTAATGAAATTATTCACCGTCTTTGGTCTTCTTGACACTAAGATTGCTGCCCATTGAGCTTACTCACGATGGTGTTCCTCTGCGGATCCTACTTTATATCGAGTTTGTGAGCTGCTTAGTCTATTTGTGATTTACTCACCTTGATCTTGCCTATCTTTGTTCTGCGGTTAGTCAATTCATTTCTGCACCTCGTTCTATACATTGGGCTGCTTTGGTTCGGATTCTTCGCTATCTTCGAGATACTATATTTTAGGATTTACTCTTGTCTTCTACTTCCTCTTTGGACTTGGTGAATTATGCTGATTCTGATTGGGTTGGTGATATCACTGATCGTAAGTCCACTTCTGGCATCTGCATGTTTCTTGGTAATTCCTTGATTTCTTGGAAGAGCAAAGAAATAGTATTGTTGCGTTCCTTCTTGAGGCGAGTATCGTGCTATAGCTCATGCCAATCTTTGAGATTGTTTGGTTCGTTGTCTCTTGACTGATTTCGTGTCCCTTAGTCTTGTCCGATCTCCCTTTATTGTGAGAACGATTGCTATTGAGATTGCCCATAACAACTTTGTCTTCCATAAGCGAGACAAATCACATTGAAATTGATTGTCTTTTTGTTAAATCAAACATCTGCAGTCCGGCTCCATCTTGTTTCCTTTCGTCTCTTTGGCATTGCAACTTGCTGATTTTTTTATCAAAACTCACACCACTGCTCGATTTTAGTTTCTTCTTGGTAAATTCTTAGTGTTTTCTGCTAAAACACCTTGAGTTTGAGCGGGGGTGTGAGAATATTATGTTAATTATGAAAATATATTAGATTGATTGTATATTTTAGCTTGATTGTATAGGGTGATTCTTATTTCCTATTTTAGATTAGGTCTAGGATTACTATATATATCGGTTGTACTCTTTGCATCATACACAATTTGAATATACAGATTTATTCAGAAACTTACACCCACATACAACTAGAGAACAAAACACCAAAAGAAAAATCTGCTATACAGAAACTCCTCCCCCAAAAGTCACTGAAATTATAAATATCATCAAGAGATGGGGAAACATTCCTCTTTTTATTCCAAACAGAGGTTGCTCAACCTCCTCAAAAATCCTCATCTATTGTGCCCACCAAATGATGGAGCATCAAACATAATAACACAGCTGTCTTCTTAGCCTGTTTTCTTTGCATCGTTATGGGCAGATGCATGTCAAGCTTATTACTGAATGCTTGGTCAATGAATCTTTTGATGGTTAGGCATTATTCCATTTCTCAATAATTTTACTTGCACCTCTTTGGTTCTAATTTAGCTTCCATAAGTGGTATTGGGTGATTCAAGGAGCTTACTTGTCTTCCATATTAAGTGGCTTGTTTATTGTTGTCAGTTCACCACATATATTCACATTGCTTCCCCTATGCGGACTATCTGGCTGGGGTTTATATATTATATTTACTAGTATAGCATTTGTTCTAGACTAAAAAGCACAAACACTTCTATGAAGGGCGTGTCAAGTTGGACCACGACACTCTGTTGACACTCCTAAAAGCACATTTGACACTTCTTCGTGTTTTAATGAAATTTAATTCAAAATATTGGATACTTTACTGACACTTATCTTACACTTTAGTGACACTTCTTGAGTCCTCTAAACACAACCTATGTGATGAATCTATATTAATAATGTTTTACATTCTCAGATGCAACTTCGTGCACTCTAAATGATGGTAAAATTTGCTCAATTTTGTGATTGATGCTAAAATCTTGTCATGTAAAGAGATATTTTTAGTTCCCAATATGATCATCATAGCTACTGCTACATCCAAGCCTTTTACTCCATGCGATTTAGTTTTTTGATGCAGAACAGAAATATCTATGATTTGTATAGTAACAACTAACTAAAAGATTGATTTCATCGACTAACGTGCAGATTGGGGCCCCTGGTTGATGTTGGTGGTTATTGTTTCCTAAACCTTGGGTTAAATTATCAACCTCCTGAAAGATTTTGTTCGATGGATTAAGGACCTCAACCTATATATATTGGTTTTGGGAGCATGGTATGGTGATCCTTAAAACTATGTAAAATATAATTTGTATTAGCTAGTATAGTTATTCTTTTGGCTACCAATCATTGGATTATTAGGGTTTAATCCTTCATGTTATGACCGAGTACAATAGTTTCATCTACCTAATGTGTTTTTACTTTAAATAGATAGGTTAATTTATAATTTTCTCCAGATTATTTGAACTTCAAAGCATTTTGTCTAACCTAACAATATTTTGACATTTGAATAGTTTATCATTGCATCATTTGTGTTTAGATTTGCCTAACCTTGATCTTCTTGCATGCATTTAATGGGTCTAGCAATGAAAATTGCATTGTATTTTGAATGTTTAATCAGTTGGAAATCACAGAATTTGCAATAGAGGTGGACTACATATGAGTTATATACATGTGGCAGTGGGTTTTAGGTCATTTGGTGTTGCAATGGAGTCATAAAGGATGCATTCGTGGTTGGGATGGTGTTCTGTGCTTCTTCCATAGTGAATGCCATTTTAGCCACTTTGAGTCAGTATTTCCACCTGTGGAATACTTCAGTTAGGCGTCATTGCTCAGTAGCTATCCTGGTCAAGGAACTGAAAGTAAATGAAGGATTTCTATGAATGTAATTTGTTCACTATTAAATTTGTGTCACACTTTAAAGCAGGCAGTGAAGCAAATAGATAAAGAGGGAAAAAAAAAAATCAAGGTATCAACAATTTGGTTATCATTTTTTTCATAATTTGTTCATTTAACTGCACAAAGGTGTAAAATCAAAAGCTAAAGAGTAAACTACTTCAGCCTGTGGCTGGAGGCACAAGTTAGTGAAAGACTGCTTATCAAGGTTAAGTGAATTGGGATTTTTGGTAAGACTGGCTTGAGGGCTATCAAATTCAAGTCATTTGAAATTTAGAATCAAATCAAATGAAAAAGTAAAAAAAATTATAAATATTTTGAAAGGGAGCCATATGTTATAGAAACAAAGTTAAAGAACTTGAAAATTTTAAAAATAAATAAGACTTGAGACAAAGCAAATTCCTATGTTTTTTTTTTTTACTTCATCTCAACATGCAGGAAAGCAAATCAAAATGGTAAAACTATTGAATAGATTTAATTTATTTGTTTATGAAAATTCATGCAGTTGAAGACAATTAAGTAATTAGAGTTTGGCGTTAATCATATCCCAGTCATGGATTCTAGTGTTGCAAAATCATCTCCCTTTCCAGTGAATCTGGACTGTTTTCTTGCTTTATATGAATATGGCGTGAGTTATGTACCCAAAAAAAAAAAATATGGCGTGAATATTAAGGAAGTATAACTTCTTGCATATCTCTTGCCTCATCTCGTTTTCAATCTGTTCATTGGGGAGTTCATTGCACAGTATATTTGCTTCATTTTTGTGAATTAATTATTGGATGTTTTATTTTATTGTGGTGATGGGGTTTGGTGTTGACATAACAGATGTGTCTGCTGAATTTTCTATGAACTTTTTGTTCAAGGCCTTGGCTATACTGAAGGTAGATGTTATGTGTTCTATTTATTGAAATTTTGGAGGTTATAATTCAATATGTTACTTATTGCTTGTTAAGCTTCTTGAAGATCCCAAGAAAACTACAGAGATTATTTTGGGCGTTGAAGAATACAGGACAAAGGGAATAATTGACCGAGGTTGGGGAGGACTTGGTACCCGTGAGTGTCTCCCCCTCCCTCCTTTTTTTGGTTAAATGATTGATGCCTAGTTCTTGGTTAAAATGTCTCTTTCAATACATTCACCTTTATATGATATTGGTAACTGTGGTTGACCATATTGCTTTCCAGAAATAGATGTATCTTCCTCCTCCCATCTTTCCTCCTTTGCCTCAATTAAGAAAATAACTTGGTATCGTTTTGAGTATTAAGCTGTTCATTACTTGTGTTGACCTATATCTGATTTGGTACTTCTCGGGCATTTCTTATAGTTTTACACTATATGTGGAATCTGAACATATTCCGTGTGTTTGGTTTTGAGTTTTTGAATTCAATTTTCTAATAATTGAGTTTTTTGTTTTTCGTGTTTTTTGTTTCTAATGAATATTTTAAAATTTTAAGTAATTTTTTACTTTTTAGATGAGATGTATCTAAAGAATAAAATATTTTAAAAATTAATAAATATCAAAAATACAAAAAAAATTTATTGAATTTTAAATATTTTTTATATTTTTGGTATTTAGTGAATTTTTAAAGATTTTTTCAAAAATATTATACTTTTAAGTGTATTTATGTTAGGTGTTTCTAAAATTAAAAAAATTCTTAAAATATTAAAAAAATTAGGTGAAAACAAAAATCTGACGAAAAGATCTGTTTGTCACTCCACTATGACCCTTATGTCAAGAATCAAAGGATCTGTTGTACAATTGTAATTGCTCTACATGTTGATTACCTGGATAATGGCAATGACATAATTGCTAAAGAAAAATTTACTAATGACATGACCATGCAACAAGTTAAACCTTGACATCCTATTATATTGCGATGTAGTGGGAAGATCTCTAATCTTCCTATCAATGAGTGGAGGGTTTCTTGAGTATTCTAGAATGATTAGGGATGTGTATTGAAATTCCTCAATCTCTCAATACCCTTTCCTCCTTTGATGCCATCCTTAGTTCTGCTTCACATTTTGTCTTTGATGCCATCCTCTCATTTTTGACAAATCTGGCTCATTTATTAGCCATTGTCTTCATGTGTTACGTGATTACGTATCATTTCACTTTATTGGGTTGAAAATTCCTTGAAACACAATTTTTCTATATTTCAACCTTATGGAATTCTCATGTATTATTACTTATCTGATCTGATGTACATCATCGGCAGTTAAAACTAGAAATATACAAAATCTGTCAAAATTAGGTTTGATTACTTTTTGTACTTTTGTAATTATAAAGCAGGCATGTTTTTTAGCAAACTGATTTCTATTTCACTTTAAATTTGTGTTGCAGTTCAGGAATTCGGACAGTGTTTTTTGTCTAGTAGATTGCCGCATGATTGGCTGTTCCTCAATGTTTGGCTGTGGTGAGATGTATTTTAAGCTGCCTTTAGATTAGCAAACCTGTTATTTGTACTTATTACTTCTTTAGACATAAATTCATAGGAATTTACAGACATCTAAAGTTATATGATATATCATCTAGATAACTGCATTTGTATCTTTTAAATGCTGTATGCATGCCAGGAATTATACTATATGAAGTATGTGTATGCAATTATGTGCAGCGATATGGTAAAATCTAAAAAAAAATAGATGCAGTGCAATTTGGGTACATTTGTAAAAAATATTTATTTTTAATTTGGAATAATGCAAAAATGAGTTAAATGATTTAGTTTGTTACAATCCAACCTACAATTCACATTTAATGTCAAAAGTAAAGATATAAATCAAAATTAAATATCATTATATTAAATTACATACAAACCATAGCTTAATTTTAAAATCATACTAAACATAATAACAACAAAAAAGCTCAATGAAATAAATTTTATCTCTGTATTTGAAGAAAATAATATTTTTGAGGTATGATTAGAGTATATACTAGGTACATTTCGGTATGATAAAATTTTAAAAAAATTTGGGTACATGTTTCATGTACCCGGTATATATCTAAAAGTACCATGTGATACGATTAACATATGGATTAGACATGCTTGTAGTATCCCATGCTTCATAGGCTATACTAATGCACAATTTTTTTAGGCATTTAAATTACAGATATGTGTGAGAAATCACTAACTGAAAATAATATATCATAAATATGCAGGTACACCATGGTGGCGCTGGAACCACAACTACAGGACTAAGGGCTGGGGTAACATTCTTGTTCATAGTTTTCATTTTAGATATTGGTTGCATATGAGAATAATATCAGTATAATTATGATGTTTCAACATGGCTAAAATGTGTTTTATGTCTAGAAATTGATTATTCTAATGGTTGCAAAGATAGTTCTTGGCAACAAGGAGTGGTTATATGTGGTAGACTGTTAAAAATTAAAATGATTGTTTATTAAGTCCTTACCATTGTTCCCCAAAAAATTAAAATAATGTTTTATTTTTTATGAATACAATTTTATTAGAAGAGGTAGAAATTACAAAACTATACCATATTCATAATTGTTATCTTAAATTTTATTTCATGAGTAGTTCAAATATTTTTAAATATCAAATAGTTTTTGGAGGTATAAAAATATTTCAATTTTATATTAACAAAAAATGAACCAAAATTTCAATGGTTCAAATTATTTAGATTAGTTATTTAATCTACTCTCATAATATGCTATAATCAATTTAAGGATTACTTTAATATGCTACCATTATAGCCAAGAACTAGTGGTTCACTAAGCAATTAGTGCTTTTGATCAATTGTACATTCATTTCAATTCTAATTTAGCAGACTCAATTGCTTTGGCAAAAATAGTTATCATAAATGAGGACTAATAAAAATATGTGGATGGATTATATCTAAATTATACTATCCTCATTTGATGATTACATTGGCTGTTCTTTTTTATTAATTTATTTTCTCCTCCCTGGAACTAATATTGTGCTTTATGAGAACCGATTTCCATTTCTACACACTATACCTAAGAAGTGTATTTGGTTTTACCTAATGTCTACATCATGAAATGCAGTGTCCAACAGCCATAGTTCCGTTCTTGGAGATCAGTTCTTTTGGGGTGATGAGACTTTATCAAAAGGACTGGGACCAACTCAATCCCTATATCTCTAGCTCAGTGTTGGGCCTTATCAGATGCCATAGATTCATGCTCAAACCAGAGGTAATTTATGTGCAAGTGAATGTGGGCATACTCAAAATGAACTAAAATCTGAAAATGTTCTGGATTAGACCATTCATTGTCATTGATCATTCTAATTAGCATGAAAAGTTACATAAGTATAATTCTTAATTAGGTAGTACTGTAACTACTGGTTATTTTATCTCTCCTATATTATTCCTGCCCACCGCATTTGTCTCTCCTTTTTTGTCAATTAATGATTTAGTGTGTTTGATTATATGAAGGTTTCAAAAGCGGTGTATGCGGTTGTGGCGTGATGTAGCAGATTTGCGGTGGTAGGCACTACCCGTTACCCTTTTTTGCAATGTAGAAATTTACATATATATTGATCGTGGCGGTATTGTAACGGCTTGTTCCACACCTACGTTATGTTTACTAAAAAAAATGTTTACAAAAAAGCGAATACTTGAGTGATCTAAGCCCTAAAGAAAAAACATTGTATGGATTTTTCTTTATAATTTATTTTTAATTTTTGTTTAATTACATTAACATGTAAAATAAAAATATATAAATAAATGATTGTATTTATTTTATAATCATTTCATTTAATATTTAATTGTAAATATTTTTTTATTTTGTTACTATAATGTGTTGTCTAAAAATGTCTTTAAAAATAAAATAAAACCATTAGCTCAAAATAATTTTTGTTTATTGCATAATTTTTATTTTTATATTTATTTAGTTTAATACTTAATTGTAAAATAATTTTATTTAGTTAAACGTAAAGTGTTGTCTAAAAAATGTCTTTTAAAAACAAGTATTTGCTCAAAATTAATTTTTTGTGGCACAATTTTTATTTTATAATCATTTCATTTTAATAATTGTAAATATTTTTATTTAGTTAGTTTGGTATTGGTCAAAAATAATTTTATAGACATTTAAAATCAATTATTCTTAAAATCATTAACTATTGAAATAAAATGTAAAAACTCTTGTTATAGTAATTTAAAAATATGAAATATATTGGATCATACTTAAAAACTAACAAAAATTGATCAAAATCTATTTTAAATCCCAATAAATGTGATTTTGGAAAAAAAAAAAAATTTGCATATTAGTAAGTTTTTTTTTCAAATTGTGAAAAGATAAAAAAATTCATGGTTTTGGTTATCGTGACCGTTTTGCTTCTAACCTTTACACCCACAACCGCACCACATAACGCTTTTTGAAACCTTGATTATAACAACATTTAAAAAAATAATAGAACTTAAAATTTTAAAACAATGAGCAGAGGAATTAATGCAGCAGTGAGCTTAATCTCAATCTCACAAATTCTCCGGAGAAGGCGAGCAAGAATAAAGGAACATAGTTATTTTGTGTATTACCCTTTTGCATAACCGGTGCCCCACTTCTAGTATTAAAGCAGTGTTGTTGCATTCCTTCCTCACTTTGAGCCCAATAATCTTAGCTCATGGGTGCACTATGTACATATTTGGAGTTAAAATTTTCTTTTTTAATTGCTAGTGAGTTTGACAAATTAGTTTGGTGAGATGGTGGCTGTGGACATCTAATTCATTCTGGATTTGTCCCGCGAAGAAATGTTTTTGTGATCCTCCATGGGGTTCCATATGCATTGGAACAGGCTTGAGCAATTAGTGAAGTTTTGTTGAAGATGAGATTGCAAATGGATGTTAATTGCAAATTGCAGTTGTTTCTAAGGGAACTTGAGGATGAAATGAGATTTTGAAAATGAAAACTTATGCTTGAATGTTGTAGACTGTATGTCATCAATGATTTTGTTCTTAAAGTTCTAAACCTTCTCATTTCCCTTTATTTTCCACCTTCCAGAAGCACAATTTGTTCTGCTTAATCTTAATGAACTTTCTCCCAGGTGAAATCTCGAGCAATGGAAGTGGCAAAATTGATAGAGAATGAAGCGGTGTTGTGGCTGCTGTTGATGCATTTCACGGCATTTGCCTCCAGAGATACCATTGCCAAGGTCATTTTTACAGGGCGATGACCATCAAACCCTCTACAGTGGCTCTTTATTCAAATTGGGAAATTATGTTTGCTTCCTTGTGGTTTGTAAGCTTGCGTTAATTTAATGTATATGCTTCATTTTAGTTGTTTAAATTTTTATTGTTTGCATCAATTTCTTCATTTATACATTTCATTCATCATTGTATTCATTTTATTCACATCATGTACACAAAAGGGATTCTTTAGTAAAGTTTGAATGCATGAAACTGTACATTAGGCTGGTTTGTTGATTCAATTCATGGATTTTATGCCAATTATTGTCATTGGCTTGGATTTTGTATTATCTCGATCTTGTTAAGAATCGTTGAATTGTTTTGAATTGTTTGCATCTGAAGGACATAACTTAACATTTTCAACCGAGAGTTACCTTATTTATCATGAATTTTCGGACACCAGTGATGAAGACTGTCACCTTCCCTTCATCCATCAAGTATATGCAAATCACAATATATGGTTACTTGCTGTTATTGCTATGCATAAGTTTAAATTTACACAATAAGTTCAAGTTCTGAATACTTTATTTATTTATTTGTTGGGTAAATTACTTTTCAATTTGCATCACTTCTATATTTTTGATGTCTCTCAACCTGGATTCCATATAGTAGCTTATATTAGTTGGTGCAGCATATACCCCGCATTTGAAATACAGGTCCCCAGGCCCTTGATCATGTGTCTCAAATTTTTGTACACCATTGATGAACACTGTGACCTTCCCTCCATCCACATCATGAATTAAATTAACTCAAAACCATTTGTCATACAGATCAGTATCGACTAGCTTACCACTGTAGTACCTCATGTCTCCATTATAGATCCTCAATAATATTGTTGTTGCACCATGAGGTGCACCGTGAATAATTTGTACTATTGTAGCACCGGAGGTTGGGTTTGGCACAAAACCATGCGAATCCTCTAGGTTAATCTCCTAAGTGATCTAAAGTAACTGATTGAGCAATGGAGAATAATACTTACCAAAACGACGTCGTTTTGGTGAGTATTGATTTTTTTTTTTTTTTTTTTTTTCTTCAGATTTTTCGATTTCAAACCCAAGAACAACAAGATTTCCAATCCGAAGATTTTTTCAGATTTTCGATTTCAAAACAACAAAGGTTCTGAAATCTGAAATTAGAAGAAGAAAGTTTCGACGTCGTCAGCGCCATCGCCGCTGACATGTTTTGCTGAGAAAAGCCATAGGGCAAATGGAAACAGAGGAACATCTGAAGCCACCCATGTTCAAGTCGGCATCTTTTTCTGATCCCAGTTTTTGCGGCTCGCCAGGTGAGTACTCTGATTAACTTCTCTGCCCCTTCGACTTTGCTTCCGAACCAATTTGATGGGTTTGAAGATTGCTTTTATAGTTTTAATTATCAAGTGTGAGCATTGCTACTATCTCTTGTTTCCATACTGCTTTGGGGTTCAAAAATTGTTGAACCTCCATTGCCAAGTACATCAATTTGTAAATGAACACTTCCGCTTCCTTCTACATCTTGCCCGCGATCCATCTTACTGGAGCAAGATCAAAATCAAAATCAAAATAAAAATGGGTAATAGATTGGATTGGAATTTGTCTTTTGAAGTGATAGGTTAATGTTGAGTTTTTGGATTGGAAATCTTGTTGTTCTTGTGTTTGAAATCGAAAAATTTGAATTTTTTTTTTTTTTTTCAAAATACTCACCAAAACGACGTCGTTTTGGTGAGTGTGTCTCAACCGTTCGATCAAGTGCTTTAGGAGATCACTCTAGAGGATTAACTCTAGGATCCGCTCGCCAAAAGCATAGCCTTCAATTGCCATACTCCGGATGAATAGTCAAGCCCCTACATGAAGATCTAAATGGTAAGCGGATGAAACAATTTTATGGAGCTTAGAAAAAGTTATTCGAAAAGTTATAGAAAATGAATTGTGTGGGCTGGATTGATTTGAGTGTCTCACACCACAGTAAATTCGAATGTACACCATGCTTTTCGTACTACTTTTCCAAACTCAAGTGAATTTTTTGGTTTATGAAATTGTGAAATCTCACAACCTCACAATTTTTGTAGGGAAAATTTCACTTGTTTTTTTGTGATTTGACTTATGTGTGAATTATCTTCTCACATTTGAAAATAATCAGAGTGTGGTTTATTGATTGAAATACACCATTAGGCCAGTTAACAATTTAATAAGAAAAATTAAAATATTTCTGTATATAAGTAACATAAGTGTATGAATTGTAGATATTTTAAATGCGTTTTGATTAGAAGGCAAAGTGTCCTTTAACTCCATGTGCTTTATTCCATGTGCTTTATCCCATTGAAATTTGAAAATGAGCATACGATCTCTTTATGTCTGACACGTGTTTCACACTTGTTATTAAGTTGAACGGAATGTTTAATGGTGCACTTTAGTCTACAAGCTAGAAGGAGCCATGTGGTTATTTCTAAATGAGAGGGGAGTAATCCGCACATGGACAAAAGCACAAGGAGATAAACTGAAATTTGTCTATTTTTGTTTTGAGAAATTGCAAATTTTCACTGTTTTGTGTTTGAGAAATTATGAACATTTTCTCAAATCTTGTGAAATTTATGAAAACTCAAAAATTATTAATTTTTTTAATAATCATTAAATTTCTTAGTTTGTATATTTGAGAAATTGCTAAATTTAATTGTTTTTGAAAGACACTAATGCATAAAGATCGTACTAATCTAACAACTAATATTAATTGATTTTGCCGATAAAAAAGAAAAATGCATAAAAGACAGACTTCTCTCCAATTAACTTGACTGAATGTCCTAGATTGGGACACAACAGTGTGTACTCAATGAGAAAATTTATTAGGTACTCCAAATATTATATGTTCATATTTCTTCATCAATTATTATTTATCATATCTTTTCATATTTCTCAATCACTTATACAAAATCATAATATCTTACTTTCTTCACCAATTATAATATCGTGAAATATCATGTGACCGTATTTCGAGAAAATCTAATAATCATCCGCCCCAATGACCTTTCTACAGAAAAATCAGACGGAATGTTAAGTTGACTGGAGAAGTCCATCCCAATACAAAAAAAAAAAAAAAAAGTGAATACGTACACGTATGCAAACTTCGGTACGTGGCTGAAGTATGACTGGTGGGGTCATGGGGCTTGTCATCAGCATACACCCACAGTCTTCTAACTCCATCTTCATAACTGTAACGCTCGTTAAGTGGAATGTCATATGGTTTCTGTAATTCGAAGTTATACTCTGTTAATGCCACATTGGTGAAGCCATCTGTTGGATCAGCACCACCACATAACCTCAGGCTGCAACAATCCAATAAGCCCACAACCACCACAATGAACATTGCATGGTTATTTGAAAAATTCATGATCTCTCTCTCTCTCTCTCTCTCTCTAATGGTGCAAAGCTTTAAGGGACTCTAGTCAAGTATCTCTGTCTAAAGATGAGAGCACTATGAAGCATAAGCCATTTATGAAGTGGAAGTTGGTTGAAATTTGTCCTATTTTTAATATTTTGAGTTTGGACTTGCTTTGTGTTTTCTTCAATAAATATATTAATTAGACCTAATCTTATATATATATATATTTCACATTAAGTAACGTGTAATTTTTGGTGTTTTGATTGATATATTTGTAACTATTTCAATCAATCATTACGATAATTAGGCTTACAAGCGAGTCGAGTCAAAATTGAACTTTAATGTATTTAGACTTGTTTATTAAGATTTTAATGAACTTGAACTCGATTCGAACTCAATAAAATTTAACGAACCAAGTTAGTCGAGTTAGTTTAGGCTTGATTCAAGTTTGACTTTGTTTACAAGCCTTAACGAATAACAAGTTTATTAATTTATATTTTGCATGAAACTAAAGTAACAATTAAAATTTGATTATACAATTATATATAAAACATATATGAACATTTTTTTAAAATTCAATATTTTACTAAAATAATAATATCTACTACCACTATTATATAAATGTACTATCTATAGTTAACTATTATTTACATTTATATTTTTAAATATATAAATAACATATTTATCTTATTTTTTATACATATTTTACATTATTTAATATATAAATAATAAATATTAAGCGAGCGATTAACGAGTTGAGCTTATGAGCGAGCTTTAGAATGCTTTGACTTGTTTATTAAAAATTTAACGACTCGAGCTTGAATTTGGCGCAAAAATAAAAATAAAAAATTAACGAGCAGAGTTGAGCAATTTGAGCCGAGTTGAGCTCGAACATGTTCACGACGGCTCTTTTCATTTACAAACCTAACTATAATCGTAGTGATACAATGTGGTTATTTGGTGTAGTTTATAGGAGTTATTTATAATTTTGTTTTTTATTATTTTGGAAGTTAATATTAGATTGCTTGATGCAATTTTTATTTATAATGAGATTAGTTAAGATGTGCCGTGAGTTAATTAGGATATCCAGTTATTAAAAAAAAAAAGATATTAAATAAAAATAGTTTAAATAAACAAAAAATTAATTATTTAAAATTTGACTTTCTTATTAATCAATTAACTTGCACCAAACAAAATCATTATTTTAGACCATCTCCAATAGTTACTCAAATCTTTCATCAAATTTGAATTTGATGAAAAATGAGTCATTTTCCTACTCTAGCAATTTGTAACAAATAGGTATCAAATCAAGGATTTCACTTTTCTTTCATCAAGCGAGGACAAATGTGTCTTTCATCAAATCATTGTTCATTGCCATTGCGGATATCCTCCGATGTCCACCTCAAGGAAAAAAAAGTGAAAAAAATTATCTTGGCTAGTGGACATGGCGTCAACCACCTCAAAAAAAAAAAAAAAAAAAAAGAAAGAAAAAATTTACCTGTGGGTTGACGGTCAAACATCCGTCGATCGTCTCGCGGTGTTCTAATGAAGCTCTAAAATCCTCCATTGGAGCACTTGATATCAAAGGCTTTTACTCAAATTTAATAAAAAATTGATGCATCGTTGAAGATGCTCTTACTTATAGGTTGTTAGTGCCCTAATCATGTTCTAAAGCGTAACGTCGATATAAATACAATAAATCATCCACGGTATCAATAATTGACAACAATGATAAAATAATTATCTTCCATTAAGTCTAATTGAGTTTACAAAAGAGTACATATACGGTATATATTTACAAATCATACTGAGTCTATAACATATGTTAAAAAGAAAAAGAAAAAAGAGCAATAGAATGGAAGTTAAATAGATAAGAAATGCCCTAAGGACTTACAGCTTTCCAAGTCATTATTTGGTTACAACAAAAGTGGATTTAGATCCAATACAATTAAAACCCTTGACTTGTACAAAAATAAATATAACAAATACACAAAATGAAACTCTTGCTCCAAGTCCTCCCAAGCTATTGCCTTGGTGGAGGCATATTATCAGCACTTGAAATGTTTTTCTAGATAGGGTGAGCCAAAACCCAATAGAAATAATCCAACACAGTGCATAAATCTTAAAAAAACTATAAGGTGAATGCTTATGCAATGTTTGTGCCAAAACATTTTATATCTCTTTCCAAAACTATGCAATACCAAGTTAATATCATGATTCATAAATCATTTCATTTACAGTAAAAAATAGGCTAGTGAATCACATTCTAGGAACCTTAAAACAAATACAACCTTTTATGGAAATTTCATCCTTGGGAAACCGTAAGGCGGCAACTATGTAAACATAGGCTATGCAAACATTATTATTTCCATTTTACGAATATTTTGTCGCGAGATTGACACCCATGTATACATACGATTTTAGGACTTTCACCATGGACGCTTAGGCCAACTTATTTCAACGAGACAATACATATTTCCCAAATTCACCCATTTTCTCAAAAGCGATAAACATTTCCAATGTCAAAATGTGAGATAATGCTCAATGAAATTGAATGAGAAAATAGTTTCAATTCTTCTAATTCTCATGCAATTTCTACAACAATCATAGCTATCTTCCTTGATAGCCCAAAGCAGATATTTCTAAACAGATAAACAATTATCAATAAAGATAAACTCTCCAAATTTCAAGATGTGAGTGATAATACATATTCGACTTCACAATCCTCATCAAAACCAACTCAATTTCATATTTCCAACACCAATTCCATAATTTGTATAAAGTTAACAGTTGACACAATTAGGGCAAAACTCCATTTTCTTCCAACATTAATCCCAAGTATCAAAATCAACTATTTCATCACAACCCAACTTTATTTCCCTAACACAAACATTTCCAAGAATCCATTATAAAAACCTCTTTTTGATCTTTAACCCAAAACCCTAGGTTTGTTTCAAAAATCCCCAAAATCACAATATTGTTTAGAAATTGCAAATAATTAAGTTAAAACTCATAAAGGTCTGAAGAATCCTTACCTCAAGTTTTGAATCGAGAGGAGAGTGTAGGGAACTCAAAGACGCGTAAAAATAAACTTTGCTTGATTAGAACGAAACCCTCGTTGAGCTCTACTTTTTAACAAAGGGACATGGGGTGAAAAAATTGACTGAATCTAGGTGGGTTTGAGTGAAATAGATGAGTTTTAGAGAGAGTGAGAGAAAATAGGGTCTTGAAATGTTTAGAGAGAGAGAGAGAGTGAGGTGAAAAAGTGACTTCGAAAAGTGATTTTACAAATTGATATCCTTTCGACAAATCGCTCAAGCGTAGAAGTGTCGCTTGAGCAACCAAACACAATAAGTTGCACCGCCGAAGTAGAATCTACGCCGAGCAAAGAATACAAACTCCTAGAAGTTTCTGAGACGTAAGACCACTGTTAGTCTAGAAACTTCGCTCGGCGAAGAACACCATTCCCGATACTTTTGTAGACCTGCAAAAATCTGAGAGTGTAACAACCCGACTGTGATTAACTGTTAAACCATGATTAAGGATGCCTAATAAGTAATTAAGAAGAAATTTTGAATTAATTGCATGTGTATTGCATTATTTGTGTTTGTATTTGTTTGTTGCGAAATATTTATGCGTGTTTTTGTTACATTACGAAAATTGAAGGCTTTATCGGCATCGATTACAAAATTGACTTCGCTTATGTGTTATTCGGATTGTTAGAATTTTATGGTAGGTTTAATTAGAATTAGATTGAACAAATTAATTAGGATAAGTAATGCCCATTTGATTAGTTTAAGCCAAACTTAATTAAGACTTATTAATGAGTCTATATAAGGCCACTTCTAACACTTTTTATACACTTTACACTCTCAACCACTCATCTTCGAAGACTAAAACGTGAGAGAGAGAGAGAGAGAGAAATGAGTCCAACTAAGAAAACTTGCTAAAGGAATTGAGAGGAACTAAGGAGAATTAGCTTGGTCACTTAAGAATTTGACTATTTGAAGCTCAATTGGGAAGTTTAGGTGAGAATTCAAACCTTTGATGATGTAATTAAGTTAGCTAATATATGAGTTCAAAAGAAATTCTAGATTAAGACAAGAGTTGAGCTTAGATAGATGAATATGGGAGTGTATCATGCATGCATACATAATTCTCATGATTTTGAAGTTAAATTCAAAGAATTTCCTCTTGCATGTCCTCATTTTGGTTTGTTCTAAGAATTCAACATGTTTTTAAGTTAAACACCTCATTTGATCATGTTTTGAAAGCTTGGGAGCCAAGATAATTCATACATGTTATGTTCTTTAAATTCTAAGTTTGATTTTGCACAATCGGCTTACTTTTGGGCTTTGATTTTATGAAATGATTTTGAATTTACAATGTTTTATAAGTTTACACATGTTTTCTTAAGCTTTTGGCCCAAAAGAACATGATTTGTAGCTTTGAATTTGAGTTTTGAAGCTTGTAGAGCAATCGAAAATTCTAGAATTCTGCATCTCGCTCGGCGACAAAACACGTGCTCAGCGACCACTATTTGTTTTGCACTTCAACTCGAGTGACCAAAAAGTTGGCTCGAGCGTAAAATTCATGCTCACAAAAGTTTTAGAACTTGAGCAACCAAAGTTCTTCGAAAGCGAGACCTTGTTCACCGGCCTCACACTCAGCTGCGTTGAGCGAAAAATTCATATAACTTGATACTTTTGAGGCCTAAGGGTTTGCTCAAGGGTAGGAAGTGACTCTTGTATGAGGTGTCATATTTTGAAAATTTGACTAAGTGTTGAACAACATGTTTTGGCATTCTTATTGCATCGTAGGCATTCCTAGGCCATGATTAAGACATAATAATGAGGATAAGGATTAGAAGCACACTAAGATAAGAAATATCTAAGTTAAAAAATTCAATGTGTGTTTCAATATGTATCCGATTACGTGTTTATGTAGGTCACCGCCATAAATCGACTAGTCGATGCTATATCTATTTTGCCATTGGAGCCATCTGTGAGTAATAACTTTGTAAAACTATGTTCACATTTAAGTATTTTCCTATATGATATGACAAGAAATGATTGTCTATGTATTGAAAAGTATTTGTGGCATCCTTGGCACATGTCCTTGCCCGGGATAATAACGTCGTGGTCTCATCGCCCTTGCACAGGGTAATACCGTGGTCTCATGGCCCTTGCTTGGGGGAAATAATACTGTGGTCTCACGGTCTTCGCCTGGAGGTAACAATACCGTGGCTTAAGTATGTTATCTGTTCTCGGTACCGGAGGTTCCTTTATGGAATTGGTCAAGAATGACCCTTAATGCTTTGTATCTAACTGTTAGCGCTAATGGGTGTTCGATGATCATCTGTGAAATTGAATAAGTACATGCTTCAACTCTACTTCGAATCGATACAAGACATCATTCATTAAACTCTTTGCTCTGTTATTATTCACTAGGCTTTCGCTCACTATTTATATTATGTATATTGGTGATCAAGAGTGTGACTAGGGTCAGTGATGGCTGCTTGGAAGTTTGTTGTTAGCTAACCTTTGTGCCTCCCGAGGAGGTTCTCGTCTGAAGAAGTCAAGTATTTGTGGATCTTGTTAAGGATTTTTGTTTTGTTTTCGTTTATCCGTACACTAGGTTAAGTCCCTTTTGATAATATCTGTATGGTGATGCATAACTTATGTAATTTGATGTCATATGTATATATTTAAGTTTTAAATATTCTGTTCCATGTACATCTGCACAACTCAATGGACTATGTATATTTTATATATTTGCTTCTGCAACCCCATATTACATGATGATTCGTTCAGATGCCTTTGGTAATCCCAAGATTACTGGCCGGTTACGACGCTAAACCTATATGAGTGGGTTTGGGTCATGACAGAGTGGTATCAGAGCATGAGTTATATCTCACACACGGGTCCATATGAGCTGTAGGATGTCCAAGAAAGGATTAGAGGCATTCCATCTGTATGTGTGGGTGTGTGAACTATTTGAACATACTTGAACTAAAATGAAATGATGTGAACATACTTGAATCAATATGAAACAAATTGAATTGGAATTAAATCTGAGAGAACGAGATTATTCGCTTATGTTTATTATTGTCTGTTTACCTATAGTAATGGAAAATACAAGAAGTAATGATACAATTGGATCTTTAGAGGTTTGGAATGAGCTAGATGGAACAAATGTTAGAAGCTTTAATGAAACAATGAGACAAAGAACAAAGACAACAACCTGTGCTCCCTCCACCACCTCTGGTGCTAGTTGAGCAGGAAAACACTAACATTATTTCACTGACATAGAAGTTCAATAAAATGAAGCCGGCAATCTTTCTGGGTGGTATTGAGCCATTGAAAGTCGAAACATGGCTGCTAGAGATTGAAAAGATATTTAAAGTGTTCCCATGCTCGGAAACTCAGAAAGTTCTTTTGGCCACCTACACTTTGAAAGAAGAAGCTAGATAATGGTGGATGCTTATCCAAGATAATAGTGGGACTATGACGTGGAGCCAGTTTAAAGTGATATTTTATGAGAAGTACTTTCCCCAATGTTTTAGAGACGGTAAAGTGTCAGAATTCCAAGAACTTAAGCATGACAAGATGTCCGTAACTAAGTATGAGGCTAAGTTCACTGAGTTAGCCAGATTTGTTCCTCATATGGTCGACACAAATTACAAAAAGGCTCAGAAATTTGAAGGGGGCCTAGATCTGGACATGTTTGATCGAGTAGGTGTTTTGAAGTTGCCTACATATGCGAATGTACTAGACAGAGCGTTGATAGTAGAGGCCAATCTGGCAGCAATGAAACAAGCTAAAGTACTAACAATGTAATGGAGAAGCAAAAGATCTCGATCCAATTTTGGAAGCCGTTCATCATTTGCAAACAAAAGAGAAATCTTGGATTTTTAAGCGTTCAAGTCAAAGCGGTGGATCTATGTCGTTTGTTCTAAATGTGAGAGGAAGCATAAGGCGTGTTATCGTGTATCTGGTGCTTGTTTTGATTGTGGCAAAGCAGCCACATGATCGAGATTGTTTGATGAGATCTGACGATGCTAATGATCTGCGGCAAGTTCAGAATCGTTTACGCACCAAGAACAATTGTGAAAACTAATCGGAGAGAAACTTTGAGGCAAGGCAGTTTTTGCATTAGTACCTAATGATGTGCGAACACCAAGTCGATTGGTGTTAGGAATGATCTCTATTTGTGCTTAACATGCCTATGTGTTGATAGATTCGGTTTTTCGCACTCTTTTGTGTCGCATGCCTTTTCTTAAAATTAATTAGACCCTTAGAACCTTTGAATTAATGCTCTATATCTGATCTGTTAGCATTAATGGGTGTTCCACGTATGATCATCTATGAAATTGAATAAGTATATGCTTCTAAACTCTGCTTTCCGAACATTAAACCCTTTACTCTGTTATTATTCACTAGGCCTTCGCTCACTATTTATATTAGGTATGTTGGTGATCAGGAGCATGACCAAGCTCGGTGATGGCTGCCTGGAAGTCTGTTGTAAGCCAACCTTTACGCCACTCAAGGAGGTTCCCATCTGAAGAAGTCAAGTCTTTGTGGATCATGTTAAGGATTTTTGTTTTTTTTTTTGTTTATCCACCTTTGGGTTAAGTCCCTTTTGATAATATTTGTATGGTGGGCATGACTTTTGTAATTTGACGTCATATGTATATATTTTAAGTTTCAAATATTCTGTTCCATGTACGTTTGCATAGCTCAATGGACTATGTATGTTTTATATATTTGCTTCCGTAGCCTCATATTACATGATGAGCCGTACAAATGCCTATGGTAATCCTAGGATTACTGGCCAGTTACGACGCTAAACCTATAGGGGTGGATTTGGGTCGTGACAGAGAGTTCATAAAGACCGCTCGGATGCAAGAAGAGCCGCCGGCGAAGGAACAATATTCAGACAATGCAAGTTTGAAAAACAAGCTACCAACTTTGTTCTAAACACAACCAACACATCCCAATAGCCAAACTCAAAGAGTGATAAGGAAAACAAGACAAGAACAACTGTAAGGAAGTAAATCTCGATCCAAAGCATCAAATGGGTCAGTTCGAACGTAATCGCTATAATAGCTACATAGACTAACAAAATGATGAAATGAACTAGCAAGAAACACATTTGGATGGAATCTCAACAAAAGGCCCTACCTTTGTGCATCACTCGTAGGATCGGTGAGCAAAGTTATTGCCTCAGTTTGTAATTTTGTTTAAAATATAAGGTTTTGAATAATTTTGACAGTAGTGTTATATTATTGAATTTGGTGTCGTTTTTATTGTTTGAATCTATTCTAAGAAATTAAATTTCATACTCATTTAGTTACAGAAATATGTTATCACATAGCATACCAAGCTTACTTCTAATCTCATCTAACAAAATAACCCATTGTGGTAAAAATTACATCCCACGATCCCAAAGTATTCAAACTCGATAGCTTAACAAGTTGTAACGCCCCAAAATAAATAACGATAGCCCAACTCATGACATCCTTTACAATGATCAATAACATCATATCTTCTATTTCATTTATCACTTTGATCAATACAAAAGATGACATATGCGGTATACATTTATAAATCTTAGATTCTGAATCTATAGCATATAATATAGTTACATGGATTAAAAAAAACAAAAGTAAAATGAAGTAATTATATGCCCTAACGGCTACATCATTCCAAGTCGATATTTGGGTATAACAATATGAGTTCAACTCAATACAATTAAAGTCCAAAGCATGTATAAAAATAATTACATCAAAATAAAAAAATGAAGCCCTTGGCTCCAAGTCCTCCCATGCTATGTCCTTGGTGAAGGCATATCATCAGCTAGGGATGTAAGAAAAATCGAAAAAACTGACCAAACCGATTGAATCGGACCAAACCGGCTATATTTGGTTTATTTTTTTAACAAGAATCGGTTTGTGTGGTTTTTAAATTTGAATTTTTTCGGTTCGGTATCGGTTTAAGCACCTTGTGCACCGATCTAAACCGAAACCGACCGCTTCAACATATATTGTATTTATAATATATATACATATATATAATCTAATAATATAATGATATTAATAAGTATAATAAATTATTAACCTTAATTAGTTAACCTTATCATCTTTATAACCTAAGTTTGTAAACTCTTATTATACATAATCTTAACTCTAACTCATTATTCTTGAAATCTTAGTATTTTTAAACTTTTTTTTTTGTTTTTATTTTTGTTAATCTAGGAATTGGAAAGTCATATTAAATGGATGAATTGGATATGTTTGAAATGGTAGACAAATAACTAATTTAATGTTTCTATATAGATTAATGATTATATTTAAAGTTAGCTCAAGTTTGCAAACTCCTAAGCCAATTAAACCGCACCAAACCAACATAATTGGTTTGGTGTAATTTTTACCTAAACACTGAACATATTGGACTTATTACATCCCTATCATCAACACTTAAAATTTGTTTTCCACATAGGGTGAGCTAAAGTTCCGTAGAGATACTTTAACACAATATATGACTCTAAACTAAGTCATAAGGTGAATGCATATGCATGCCATTTGTCAAACATTTCTCATTTTCCATCTCAAATCTATGCAATGCCAGATTATGCATCAATTTATGAAAATAATCATTTTATAACAAAAAATAGGGTAGTAGATACAAAACACTGTGAATCTCTAGGTCTGTGTCTACTAGTAGGCTATACAAGCACTACCAAAGCCATTTTACCGGTACTAATCGGAAAGATCAGCACCTAACCGCGCGAGTTTCTAGACTTTCACCAAGAATACACAGGCCAACATAATAACCACAACCACATCCCCTAACTAGATTCACCAAGGTATTCACCAATTTTTCTCAAAATCAATATATTTTCAATGTTCAATATGAAACGATGCTTGATGTACAATGTATGAGAAGTTGGTTTCAATTTAACCTAATTCTCATGTAATGTCTACAATAATCAAGACTATCCTTCACTGATAGCCCAAAACAAATATTTCTACTCAACAAATAATTTGTCCAACAATAGATAAAATTTCATAAATTTCAAAATGGGAGTGATAATAAATATCCGACCCCACTCTCATCATCAATAGATACATTCTCTATATCTTTTCAAAACCCAACTTATTTTCCTTTACTTCCATAACCAAATAACAAAGATTTTCAAACAAAATCTCCTTTGTTCTTTAAAATCTCATTTAAGGAGTAAATTTTAAAAATTTCAACATAACCCAACAATATATATACTCCCACAACATTTCTCAAGCATTTATTTACAAAACTCCTATTTTACTTTTCAAAATCAAAACCTAGGTTTAGCCAAAAATTCCCAAATCACTAACCTTTTTCAAAGAGCAAATAACTAAATTAAGAACCATATTAAAGGTTGAAGAAATTTCAATCTCAAAGTAGAAGATAAGACAGAGCAAAGGTAAAAGCTTGGCAGAGCCGAAAACAACTCTTCCGATTAAAACGAAGCCCTCTACGTGTTCTACTCTTTTCTCCAAAGGGCCAGGGTGAAGAAATCAAAGGATTGAGAGTATTTAGAGTTAGAATGTAAGAACTAGAGAGAGAAAGTGAAGATTTAGGGTTTTTAGAGAGAGAGAGAGAGAGAGAAGTGAAAAAGTGACTCAAAATGCCCTTCTCTCAAATTGATATACGTGCAGACCGCTTAAGCGACTAAAACACCGCTCGAGCATCTAAAACACTGCTCGAGCATCTAAAACACTGCTCGAGCATAAGACACAATAAGTGATACCACTCGAGTGTCTAAAAATATTGCTCCAACACACAATGACCCCTTCCTAGAAGTTTAGACCTGCAAAAGACCACTTGAGCGCAAGAAATACTGCTCGAGCGAAGATACCACACTTCCAGTAGTTTTGCAGACTGTAAAAGACCGCTCGAGCACAAGAAAGACCGCTAAAACAAACAGGCAAAAATCTGGGCAACAACTCTTTAAAAAATTAACTTTCTAACCTTTTCAAACACAACCATAACTCTTAAATAGCCAAAATCAACTAGTAACAAGATGAAAACGAAATGAACAATAGTTAAGGACATGGATTCTTGGATTCAAAAGTAAGAAATGGGTCAGGTCTAAACTGAAACCGTTATAATCTCCCCCTTGAGGAATTTCATCTCAAATTTAAAATCAACCAACAATCAGAATGTAAATCAAATCATGGATCATCCATACTGTAATAAGGACAAACAGAGTCTTTCAACCCAAAATATTACAATTCAACTTTCCAAAACATATACAATGTTTACATATTACAACATAAATAAGATTTTCAACACAAGTCTCAAATATCAATAAATAGGTCTAGATACTTCTCACTTAACTTCTTCCTCATGCTCCCAAGTCGCCTCCTTAATCCCATGGTGTCGCCATAACACCTAACCAATGGAATAGTCTTGTCTCACAAAACTTGGTCCCGAGAGTCTAAAACCCAGACGCTCTCCTCGACGAGGCATCCTCATTTACCTCTAACTCGATCCAATCCAACACGGTGAAAGATTTGGCTCATACTTTTGGAGCATACAAATATGAAACATATCATGAACTCCGGAAAGTTAGGGTGACAAGGTCAACTGATAAGTTACCTCCCCAATTTGCTCTAGAAACTCAAAAGGCCTAATAAATTTAGGAGACAACTTCCCGCATTTCCCAAATCTCATTAAACCCGTCTCAATGATATTTTCAAGAATGCATGATCTCCTACCTCAAAAGATAAAGGTCTCCTCCTACAGTTGGCATAGCTCTTCTGGTGACTCTGATCCGAAACTAACCTCTTACGAATAATCGTGACCTTTTCCGTCGTTTCCCAGACTAATTTAGGACCTAGCATAGGTGCATCACCCACTTTGGCTTAACACACTGGAGATTTACACAATCGGCCATATAAGGCCTCAAACGACGTAATAACAATACGCCGAAAAATTATTATAGGTAAACCCACTAAAGATAAATGTCTCCCACGAGCCCTTAAAATCTAGAACACAACACTGAAGCATGTCCTCTAAGATCTGAATAGTTCGCTCGGACTGCCCGTTAGTCTGAGGATGATGGGCGATTTTAAACGTCAATCTAGTGCCCAAGGCATTCTGTAGGCTCTGCCACAACGGAGCCATAAAACGTGGATCTCTATCTGAAACGATAGTCATAGGGACCCCATGAAGTCGAACTATGTCCCTAACATAAAGGTCAACAAGATAATCTACCAAGTCACTCATGTGCATAGGTATAAAGTGTGCTGATTTGGTTAACCGGTCGACTATCACCCACACAACATCATTTCCTTGTTGAGTCCTTGGAAGACCCATAACAAAATCCGTCGTGACATGCTCCCATTTCCATTCGACTATAGATAAGGGTTGTAACAAACCTGCGGGTCGTTGGTGCTCGGCCTTTGCTTATTGACAAGTAAGGCACCTCGAAACAAATAAGGCTATGTCTCTTTTCATTCCCCTCCACAAAAAATGGTGGCTAAGGTCATGATACATCTTTATGCCTCTTGGATGTACCGCAGCATATGAATGATGGAATTCTTAGAGCACTTCCTCCCTACAAGATTCTCGCACTAAAAGAAAATCCAAATACGACACTCGAGTCGAATAGACATTCAAGCCCTTCTCTAGCTTTCCACTAGATATCTTCCTGATAGCCTCTACTTCGTGATCACCTGTTGTGCTTCTATAGCTCAGCTCACTAATGTAGGTTGTGCAACTATAGTGAATAAAACAATCGACTCAACGAACTCGCCAAGATGCAAGTTAAACTCACCAATAGCACCCAACATCTTCTATTCCCGGATGGCAATACTACTTACGGATTTCCTATTCAAGGCGTCGACCACTACATTAGCCTTCCCTCGAATGATAATTCAACTCCGAATCATAATCCTCCATAAACTCCATCTATCTCCTCTGTCTTAAATTCAAATCTTTCTGTGAAAATAGATATTTCAAACTTTTGCGATTGAAAAACACTTCAAAAGCTCTCACCATATAAATAATGCTTCCAGATTTTTAAGGCAAAAATCACCACCGCTAGCTCTAGGCCATGAGTAGGATAATTTCTCTCATGTATCTTCAACTGACGTGAACTATATGCTACCATTTTCCTCTCTTGCATCAATATAGAACCCAAACCTTTTTGAGACGCATCACAATAAACTTAATAGCCCAAACCCCTTTCTAGAATAATCCATATTGGAGCAGTGGTGAGTCTAACCTTAAGCTCTTGGAACGATTTTTCACAAATCTCACTCTACACAAATTTAAACTCATTTCTCGTTAATCTAGTCAATAGTGAGGACAATCTAGAGAAGTCTTTCATAAACGTCGATAATACCCAACTAAGCCTAAGAAATTTTGAATCTCAAAGGCATTGTTAGGTAGTTTCCAATCTTGCATTGCCTCTATCTTAGAAGGGTCTATAGTGACCCCTTTTCCGGATATTACATGGCCTAAGAACTTAACTTCTTTTAACCAGAACTCACACTTCTTGAACTTAGCATACAAACAGTGTGCTCTAAGCAACTCAAGTACAATCCACAAGTGTTCCTCGTGTTCCTCTTCAGAGAGTGAGTAGATTAAGATGTCGTTAACAAAGACGACCATGAAATGATCTAAGAACTTACTAAGATTCGATTCATCAAATCCATAAACAAAGTTGGTGCATTAGTTAGCCCAAAAGGCATCACTAAATCTTCATAGTGGCCATACCGTACGAATGCCATTTTCTCAATATCCTCCTATTTCATCCTCAACTGGTGATAACTCGATCTCAAGTCAATCTTAGAAAAGCAACAAGACCCCTTCAACCGGTCAAACAAATCATCTATACGAGGTAATGGATACTAGTTCTTAACCATCTTGCTCAACTTCCTAATCGATACATAGTTGCAAAGTGCCATCCTTCTTCTTAGCAAAGAGAGTTAGTGCTCCTAAAGCGATGTACTAGGCGAATGAAGCCCTTATCTAACAACTCTTAGAGTTGAATCTTTAACTTATACAACTCGGGGTGCAAATCTATACGATGCCATGGAAATCGTGCCATCGACACTAAGTCAATGGAGAACTCGATCTCTCTGGGTGACAAACTAATAAGATCTTCTAGAAAGACGTCCCGGTATTCACAAACTACCTCAAGAATTCAACTCGACCACGCCACGCTTACTACCCAAAAAGTTACAAGAAGATAACTAAGCTCGCCGACTATGTGAGTCATATACTAGTGACAAAACTCTATTAGTTCGTCCCTAGAAAATAAAAACAGTCACTACTCGAGGTGCAAATCGAACTCGCTGACAGTAACAATCTATAACAGCGTTATACAAAGACAACCAATCCATGCCTAAAATGACATCGAAACCCGACATGTCTAATAATACGAAAGCAAAAAGAAGTCAGGGACTGGTAACCTCTATCTCATAATTACGACATCCCGGATCCAAGACAACCTTACCCCCAACTGGTGACTCTACCTTGAGCGGAGATGCTAACTGAGCCACCTCTAACTCCAAAACTGATACAAATACAAACGAAATGAAGGAATGAGATGCACCAGTATCAATCAACACATTGACAATAAACTTGAACAACAAGAAGTTACCTTCCATAACAAAGGGTATTGGCAATTGATATGGAGTGGTAACAATATACACATGCCTTGTGGGTCTCTACTTTACCTGCTCACCCCTCGGAACATAGGACTGATTGAGCCGAAGAGACTCCTTGAGTGGCCCTCGAGGCTTGTGCTGAATGGATAGGCTGATGGCTTTGTGTCTGCCTCAAACTAGACGCACCAGATGTACCACTTGCCTGTGGAAAAAACTTCCTTAAGTGCCTCGACTACCCACACTGATAATAGATAGGCAGCTGCCCTCTCCCCGACTTTGGCTCTGAGGACAAGTCGAAGACGGTGTAGACTGTTGTCCTCCTCTTCTCTGCGGGCAACCAGAAGACTTGTGGCCTAATTGACCACACTTGAAACAAGTGATCCCATCCTCGACTACCTCTTCTTGCACCAAAGTGGATCTCGAATCAGGCTTAGGACCGTTATGGGTGGGACCTCTACCTTTTGTTGTCCAAAGTCTCCTTCAACCTCCCGACTTCTTTGCTTGGAGCCTCTAATCCTCCTCCTCCGCTTGGATCACAGCCTCAAGATGAGCCGTTGTCACCTCGACAAGACAATCAGAATCCCTAATAATAGACCACCTTGAAAAGGAGCACGGTCCTCAACCTCTTCTCGAAATCAATACAATGCTCCTCCGTCACTACAAATTCTGATGCAAATCTAGAGAGGCTAGTAAAAATAACCTCAAACTCTACATCGTGTGTTCACCGCTTAAGCTTCAAGAATTGATCCTCAACTTCTCCCTTGTAGTGAGAGGTTCAAACTTGTCCTACAAGGCTTTGACAAAGGCCTCCTAAGTCACTTCAATGCACCCTTGCACATACTTCTACCATTGACCAAGATCTCCTTCGCTAGAAAGATGCCAAGGTCACTCTCAAACCATTGTCCTCGATACCAAGCATCTCGAACGTCAGAACATCTGCTCAAGTCACTCATCTTCATTCGGCCTCTTTCAAATCTCCCAAAACTCGCTCGATTCGATCGGAAGAACACCCTCTTCGTAAAGGATGGCTTTGTCATAGAAACATGGGCTTGGACTTGATTCTCACTTTGAGAATGTCTATTGATTCCCACAAAGCTCCCATTTCACAAGCCAAAGCACCCATGGCTTGTTAACTACTAGTTTCGCCACGCTGGCTTGACCAACTTTATGATGAGCCCGATCTCTATATTATTTTTAAATATTATTTTATTGAGCATATCTGCATGATTATGTGCTTAATTGATGCTTATATATTTGCTTATGGATTATCTATTAGAATACCTACTTAGAATTCGAAATTGAAAGCTCAAACAAATTCAAAAATTGAAATTGATTAATTCAATAGGCTAGTTGGAATATTTAGAACCATATGGGAAGTTTAATTAAAATTTAAGTTAGATCAAAATAATTAGAATAAATTAACTAGAATTGATTAGAGTTGCTTAATTAGTTAAGCCTAATCCCATTTAATTAGTCAAGCCTAATCCACCTATATATGTGTGTTAATCATGCTTAAGACTTCATTTCCATCAACTCTTGAGCTAAGATTTGAGAGAGGAGAAGAAAGACAACACTTGTAGAGAGAGAGAAGAAGAATTCAAGGGAATTCAAGAGAGATTGAAGAGATTAAGCTAATCTAAGGCCAAATTCAAGCTCTACGTATGATCATTACCCTTAATTCATGAAGATAATCATGTAGGAAGATGAATTCACCAAATTGTAGAACCATTTGCATGAATTTGAAAGAAAAAAGTAAGAATCACCATGAGTTTAAGTCAGTTTGAGTGAATGGTGTACATGCATACATAATTCTCCATCTTTGAACTTAGTTTTCTACAAATTCATACATGCATGAGACTTATACAAGTTGTTTCTTGAGATTCTTCATGATTTTACACTCAACGTCTCATATAAACATGTTTTGTAAAGAAAAGAGTTGAGTTTACTACATGCATGGCAAGAATATAGTGTTTTGAACTTTGTTTGAAGAATTAGAAGAGAATTTGGAATGATGGTTTCATAATTTTCAACAATCCATGTTTTATAAAGAGTTTCTAAACTTTTGAGACTAACCATGCAAGCTTTGAATAAGAAAGATGTGTTTTTGAACTTCTAACTTAATTTTGGAAAACCCAGAATTTGTCCAGTTCACTCAAGCGAAGAATCTGTGGCTCAAGCGAACATCGTATGCATCTAATATTTTTGCAGACCTTTGGCGCTTGGCTCGAGAAACCAAGTGTGTGCCGAGTTTAACTCACCTTTGTTCAGCACTTGGCTCGAGCGACCATCAAGCACACATTTTGAACAACCAGTACTTTTGCAGTCAAGACACACTGCTAGAGAGACCAAGTGTGTGCACGAGCGAAGACCCTGTTTTCAAGAATTTAACAAATGCTCATAAGTTCATATTTGCATCCTCATGTCCTTTAGGCATTCTTTTGAATCATTTAAACATCCTTAGTCATGAAATGAGCTAGAACACACGTAAGAGAATTGAATTAAGATAATGCTATTTGTTATGAACATGTATTCAATATGTATCTATGTTATGTGATTTGGGTAGGTGGTCAACCGAGGTTTACCATTAGTACTAACCCATCGTGAGTAGTATCTTTGTAAAGATATATTGTTCAAGTATATTTTGATTTACTACAAGATTATTGTTTTGAAATGCTATTTTGATACTTAATGAATGATTCTCTCTTTTGAAATGTAATTGTGGCATCTTTAGTGTAACCTCGCTTGGGGTAACAATACCATGACCTTTACTATAAGTGTCATGACTCTAACCCACCCCCATGGGTTAAGGATATAACCAGCCAGTAATCTAGAGATTACTTGCGGCCTCAAACCAAATAAGACATAACTCATCAGAGTAAACGGGCCAAACAGAAGCAAATTTAAAACTTTTGTCCGTAGAGCTATGCTTACATGGCACATTATAACAATCCACACATATACATGTTAATAACTCATATCAAGATATGTAATAACATAAAGTTCTGCACATACAGGATCATTCAAGTCTAAGTCAGTCAAACCCAAAGTTTATATACAAAAGTAATCCAATGTTTTCGCCAACATCACAAAACTGTAACAAAAGAACAAAAGAGGTGAAGACAAGACTCGGCGTGAGACGCTTAATGACTCTCCAAAACCTTTATCGCTTTCACATATTTCACCGAGGCCGGGTTTGACGCCCTTGGCTCACCTATATAAACATGAATGAGGGAGAGCGAAAGCCCAGTGAATAATATCAAATAAGGAAGATACATGAACAATCTTTGAAACAGTTACATCAGAAGGCCTTGGGCCCAATTCATGTTCCTATTTAATGTATCAATTGACTAAAGTTTCAGACGTGTCAAACGTCCTCGGGCCCAATTAACTCATACCTGACGGCCCTTGGCCCAACTGCTCTCGACGGCCTTCGCCCAATCATTCAGGTCAAACGGCCTTTGGCCCATTCATTCACGTCATACGGCCTCTAGCCCATTCATTCATATGTCATACAGCCTCTGGCCCATTCATTCATGTCATACGGCCTCTAACCCATTCATTCATATGTCATACAGCCTCTAGCCCATTCATTTATGTCATACGGCCTCTAGCCCATTCGTTCATGTCATACAGATCCGCCTATTCATTCATATGTCATATGGCCTCCTACCATTCATTCATGTCATATGGCCTCTCGCCCATTCATTCATGTCGACTATCATTCATACCGCATCATCATTCAGATCGACTACCTTTGGCCTAATCATCCATGTCCAATGGTCTTCGGCCCAATCAATTGTATCCAACGGCCTTTGGCCCAATTACATGGCATAACAAATATTTGTCCCCAATTCAATGTAACAAACTTACAAGACTTATATGAAAATGAGCAGTTGGACAAATAACATACTTCAGATATCTTTGTTAAGATATTACTCACTGTGTTCTCACGGTGATTCACCCTTGAGCTCGACCCTACACATTACATAACACATATGGGTCACAAACGATTCAATTCGCTCTTAATTCAAACATCCTCTTAGGCTTCTTTCTTATTCTTTAATTTGTTCATAATGCTCAATGCATGCCTAAGAGTGCTTAGAAGCGAAAGAGAACGGAAAACTAAACATAGAACATCTTTACAAAATTTCTAAACAGGGTCCTCGCCGAGCGACCCATTAGGTCTGCAAAAGCATACGTTGCCTCATTTTACGCCGAGCGTGAATTGATGCTCGAGTTGAAAGTCAAACTACATGGCTCCGCCGAGCGTGAATCTCCCGCCGAGCGTACATCCATGTCTGCAAAACTTCCGGAGTAGATTTCACGCCGAGCGCGCTTCCTCGCCGAGCAGACATTATGAATTCGGGTTTTCTGCATTGTTCTTCAAGTTCAAATGCGACCTCCAAAGGTCCAAAACCCATAATCTTAGTTCAAAACATGCAAAATATACTATACCACATGAGAACATGAGTATATGGGACCTAATCGCTCAAAATCACAATTTGATTCTCAAATAAATTCTCATTTCTCTTGTATGGTCCAAACTTATGTGCTCAAGCTTCACACCAATTTCATAACTTCATCAATCATGCATGCATGTCAATTTTTGACTTTTCTTTCTATTTCAAATGGTGCAAATGGTGTTCAAAATCATGAAGCTACACAAAATTACTCATGCATGTAAGGTTTGGTGCTCAATTCTTCATATTCAACATGCTTCATGCTTGAACATACAAAATTACAACAATTATGCACATGCATGTTTATACAAGCTCCAAATTCAACAAATTCAATTCAAGTTGTGTTCTTGATCATCATCAAGCCTTGAATTCACAAAGTTACAATATTAAACTTATGAATTCATAACCAATCACTCACCTAGAAACTCAATCTTCCCAATCTATAGTTAATTCTTGAGTTTAACTTCAAGATTCCAAGCCTCTTGATCAAACCTTAGATTGTCTCCCATCTCTCTCTCTAATTTCGGGTCTTTCACTCTTAGAGAGCTAAATTCAGCCAAATTGAATTAAAAGCGAGTAATTGAGTGTATAATGGCCCTTTTATATAGCCCCACTTAATCAAATTTGATCATAGCTAATTAATAGCACTTAATTAATCGTTCTAAATCTAATTATTTTGATTCGAATCAATTTTCAATTAAATTTCACCGTAGGCTCTAAAAATTACGCCAATCGCAATGGCGTAGTCAATTTCAGTTTCTGTGACCGATAGGGCTTTCAATTTAAGTTCCAAAGCGTAAAGTCAAATGATTTTCCTACTACAATGAGATAGAAATTTAATACCACATATATTCATATAAATGGCACTTAAAATCATATCAAACACATAATCACATTCATAATAAGGATTAATTAGCATAATACTAACATGGTTATCACAATAAGACCCTCGCCCGGGGGAAATAATACCATGACCCTTGGTCATATGTGGATAGAGATCTTTGATGTTGACCCAAGTGGTCCTTTCGCTTGACCTATATGGTCCCTTTATTATGCCTTCGGGCTCTTTGTTGCACTATTGGATATACCACATATGAATACAATTTGTGAACTTTGATTTGTTTTGAACTCATGCTATATGATTTTGTACTACAATAGACATCATTCATTTAACCTCTTTATACTGATATTACTCACTAGGCTTTATCTTACCATTTCCCATATATATAGGTGAGCAATAGAGCGTTAAGTTTAGAGCAACCTCGAGTCCACCCTTCATCAAGCCGCTTTGAAGTGCCTCCGTGATGAGGCAATCTTGGACTCATGTGGAGCCAAGTAGTGTCAACCTTGTGGATCAAGTTGTTTTGTTTAGTTTGATTTTGTTTTTAGAACTTTTTGCGTATGGATATGATGTCTAAGTATTAAGATGTTTGATGTAACTATGTGTTGTATTTACGAAGAAGGTTAAGGTTTTAATAACTTATGGTCTTTCATACATGCACCGCTCGATGGACATGGTTGTATTTTAATATTGCTTCCACAGTGCCCTGTTATTATTATTAATTATCAAGTTTTGTCTTTGAGGTCAAGGTAACTGATTATCGTTGGTCACTACTAAACCTCTAGGAGCGGGTTCGATCGTGACAAACTCCCTCTTCTTGCGCGGAATATCATCCGATAACGGCACTTCCTACCGCCTTAGCCTATCATGTCTACAACCACCAAGTCTACGTCCTGACATCCTAATAAAGGTAACACAACAGATTAGCACATTTACAAATGTGTCAAGCTTAATTCACTCACGCCCTAATACGGTGGACAACAAATAATTCACTCCACAAAAGCACCTAATCACATAAACACAAACAAACTTCCTTTCTAGATAGTGACCGCCATGACATTGCTAGAGTTCCAATTAGAAATAGCGGTGATCAAGTGCTCTTCTAATAAGACTTCTAGAAACTCAGAGACTTAATTAATATCTAAGAAATGAAATCTCATACTATTTAGTCATATAAGCATGTTATCACATAGCATACTAGGTTTATTTCTAATATCATCTAACAAGATAACCCAGATAAAAATCACATCCCACGATCCTCAAGTGTTCAAATCCTAGCTCGATACAAAGTTGTAATACCCTCAAATAATTAACGATAGCCCAACTCATGACATTCTTTACAATGATCAATAACATCATATCTTCTATTTCATTTATCACTTTGGTCACTACAAAAGATGACATATACGGTATACATTCATAAATCCTAGATTCTGAATTTATAGCATATGACATGGTTACAAGGATTTAAAAAAAAGAAAATAAAGTAAAATCAAGCAATTATATGCCATAATTGCTACATGTTTCCAAGTTATGATAACCCGGACATGCATCCAAATAAATTAGTCATCTAATTGCATTGTTATATGCTAATTGATTATGTGTTTGATAAGAAATTGTATGTGAATTAGAATGATTTGCCTTTATATCTATTGATTGTAGAAAACCTATTGACATTACAACTTTAAACAAGAAATTGAAGGTTTTAAAGGCGTAAACCAAAACCGAAAGTACATAGTTATGATTAGTATGATTTTTAAGATTTAATGAAAAGTTTTGTAAAAATTTGACTCGTAATGAAATAAATAGATTTAAATCAATTTAAGCTTTTGTTTTATATATATATATATATATGAGCCTTAGTTGAGTCATAGCTCAACAAAATATCTTCTCGAGAAAAAGAACAAGAGGGTTCTAGAAAGCAACAGAATAAGAGAAAAATAAGAGCAAAGGAGATTAGGGTTTAATCTTCTACAAATTAACTAGCAAAGGTAAAATTTCTCCTCTAATTCATGAAATTGAGACGCTATACTCATGATCCTCTAGAATTTGGGTTAAATAAGGAAAAATCAAGCTTACTTAGTGGTGTTATGATGCAAAGATATATGAATGACCAAGATAAGAGAGGAATTGTAGAAATTGGTTCAAGATTGGTACATACACGATATTTCATGAAAATCATAACCGTAAACGTGTTTTCTTACATGGCCTCTCATGCTTTCAAAGGAATTTCTCAGATATAAGCTTGAGTTGAAGCTTTTTCATTGTATTTCTTGATTTTACCATGTTTCCAAAGAATTAGATCTCTTGTATGGGAATTGAGCCTCCATTTGATATTATGATTTTTATTCAAAGTTAGACATGTTTATTCAATATGTTTTTGACGAGTTTTGGGTCTTAAAATGTATAAAATTGAGGTTTAAAATTGCAAAACTCACCAAGTTGTTATAAGCTTTCACTAGCCCCGATTGTTCGATTTGTTCAGAAGGCCTTTGGTAATCTCAGACATCGCAAGTTATGACGCTAAACCTATAGAGGCCGGTTTGGGTCGTGACACAAGTCGATACTTTGTACAAATAATATGAGTTCAACTCAATATAATTAAAGCCCAAGGCTTGTATAAAAATAATTAAATCAAATTAACAAAATGAAGCCTTCGGCTCCAAGTCCTCCCACACTATGTTCTTGATGGAGGCATATCATCAGCACTTGATAGTTGTTTTCCACATAGAGTGAGCCAAAGCCCAGTAGAGATACTTTAATATAATATATGAATCTTAATTAAGTCATAAGGTGAATGCACATATATGCTAGTTGTTAAACATTTCTCATTTTCCATCTCAAATCTATGTAATGCCAGATTATGTATCAATTCATGAAAATAATCCTTTTATAACAGAAAATAGGGCAATGGATACAAAACATTTTGAATCTGTAAGTATGTGTCTGCCAGTAGGATATACAACTACCAAAGCCAATTTACCAAGATTAACCGAAGGATCAACACCTAACCGCTGGGTTTTGGACTTTCACCAAGGACACATAGGCCAACATAATAACCACAACCACATCCCCTACCAGATTCACTAAGGTATTCACCCCTTTTTCTCAAAATCAATATATTTTCAATATTCAATATGATACGATGCTCAATACACAATGTATGAGAAGTTGGTTTCAATCTAACCTAATCCTCATGCAATTTCTATAACAATCAAAGCTATCTTCTACCGATAACCCAAAACAAATATATCTACTCAACAGATAAATTTTTCAACAATAGATAAAATCTCATAACTTCAAAATGGGAGCGACAATAAATATCGGACTCCACCCTCATTATCAACAGATACATTCTCCTTACCTTTTCAAATCTCAACATCTTTTTCTTTACTTTCATAAACCAAACCTCCATGATTTCCGAACAAAATCTCCTTTGTTCTTTAAAATCTCAATTAAGGAAGAAGTTTCCAAAATTTCAACACAACCTAACAATATATACTCCACAACCTTTCTCAAGCATTTATTTAAAAAACTCATTTTTTACTTTTCTAAATCAAAACCTAGGTTTGGCCAAAAACTCCTAAATCACTAACCCTTTCTAAAGAGCAAATAACTAAGCCAAGAATCATATTCAAGGTTGAAGAAATCCCTATCTCAAAGTAAAAGACAAAAGAGAGCAAAGGTCGAGCTTGGCGAAGCTGAAAACAATAACTCTTACAATTAAAACGAAACCTTCGACGTGCTCTACCCTTTTCTCCAAAGGGCTAGGGTAAAGAAATCAAAGGATTGAGAGTATTTAGAGCTAAAATGTAAGAACTAGAGAGAGAAAGTGAAGATCAAGGGTTTTTAGAGAGAAAGAGAAGTGAAAAGTGACTCAAAATGCCCTTCTCTCGGATTGATATACGCCCAGACCACTCTGTTACGACCCAAACCCGCCCCTATGGGTTTAGCATCAGAATCGCCAAGAATCCGAGATTACCAAGGCCTCGCTATCAATAATACAAGAAACAGAGGTAGGGCCATGAAGCCAATACAAGAAATCAACAATGTCCAATGAGTCAGGATACCAGATGCAAAAAGATTTTTCATACATATACATATATACAAAGATGTAATAAGATGCACAATATTTACAATCATACCAAACAGGCCTAATCCCCATTAGACAAGACAAGAATAAATACTATACAAATACTAAAAAAATGTAATGTATGAAAACTAAAACACCCCATAGCCTTAGCTAGACAGCTTGGAACCTCGCAGAGGAGGCACAAGGTTGGCCGGACAAAATGAGTCTACCCCGACGCCCTAGCTTGGCCTGTGCCCAGACACCTACATATATATATGAGCAAAGGAGCTAAAGCCCAAGAAATAACATAATGCATAAAGAGGTTTAGAATGAATGTCCTTATAGTAATGAAAACAGCTCATTTCAATCAAGATATCGCTTGTTCAAGACAAGAACAAATATATATGGTACATCCATTAGCATAACAAGAAATGAGGGTCTTAAAAGACCTAACAAATAATGATGGCCATCAATCAAGAAATGAGAGTGGTTCCAACGAGGAACCGACAGAGATCTCTCAGAATAAGAATAAATAAGAATGAGTTGCTAAAGATGCCACAATACGCTGTAATATAAGACATACATTCATTCCGCTAATAAAGAGCTCGTAAAATAGTACAGCTCAATTGTTCAAGATAATCATTTTTGAACATATCTTTACGCTTGTTACTCACAGAAGTTCTCGAGCCAAGAGGCTAGAGCGCCTCCTCGAAATGCCAACCCTAAACAAGATGCAATGAACACACACTAAGTTACACTTGGGAAGGATAAAAATAGTTTAATCCTTAATTGCCTCGGTGTGTGCTACATCTATATCCTCATTAAGATGTCTTAAACTAGGCCTAAGAATGCCTAGGATGGGATGAGGATGCAAAGATGTATATAGAAAACATTTTCAAAATTTTCAGTGAAACAAGGTCCCGCTCGAGCGTAGGTTACTCCGCTCGAGCGGACAGGCAAACAAAGGTCCCCGCTCGAGCTTCAACTTACTCGCCGAAGCGACCAAAAAGTATACGATAGGTGAAATTCACGCCGACGCCCGCCGGCGTGTCACTAATCCTCCGCTCGAGCGTACATTCCTTCGCTCGAGCGGACTGATGAACAGTGCAAAGTACTGGGAGCTCGAATTTCCCGCTCGAGCGCCGTTCTCCCCGCTCGAGCGGAAGACCAAAATCTGGAAAATCCAGATTTGAGTTCCAAGTTCAAAAACCAAGTTTTGATGCTCCAAATTCAATCCTCTTGGACCTATTTTCTGGAAAACATTTGTAAACACGTGGAACAACATGGTTCAAAGCTCAATTTGAGAAATCAAAGCCCAAGGGTTTTAATTCAAACTCAATTTCAAACCAATTTTCATGAACATGCTACAAACATGACATGCATCAGTTTAAATCATTTTAAAGCTTTAAATACAAGCTCAAATGAGTTCATTCTTTTCAAAATAAGATGAAATCATGGACTTAAATATAAATATGAGCATGCATGTAACCTTTTGCCATGAAAAACAACTCAAAACTCTTTAATATACACATGCATGCATAGAATGAGCTTCAATTCAACATGCTAGAACTAAATCATGCCTTAGCTCTACAATTTGACATGAATCATGCAAGAATCAACTTAAAGACAACAATGAGGGGTTGAATTCGTTACCTAGGTCCTCAAATACAAGTTTAGAGGCTCAAGAAGGCAAATCTCCTATAATTTCTTCAAGTCTTTCAAGCCAATTCAAGATGAAGCAAGATGAACTCACTCTCATTTTCTCTCTCTCTATAGTCGGCTATGCTCTCAAAATGAGCTGAGGAAATGTTTGCTAAGTGTATAACAAAGCTTCAAGAAGGTTTAGATAGTGGGCCACTAAGGGCAAAATAGTAATTGTCTAATTTGTGCATTTTATCAATATTTAATTTATTTAGTCATACCAAATCAATTTTCATTTAAATCCACCATAAAATCATATAAATCCTAATGACCACAGAACATCAATCAATTTCATATTCGTCCGCCGATAAGGCCTTAAATTTGCAATTTAAACACAAAGACATGAACAGATAATCAAACGATCAACAGATAGAATGCATTTAGACAGATACAGTCAATCAGTCAGTTCAGTATTTCAATCAAGTCAATTATCAATTATAATCATTCTCGCTTAGCAAGAATCGCAATTAATCGCTGATCGCGATGAGGGTTGTTACAGTCTCCCCTCCTTAAAAAGAGTTTAGTTCTCTAAACGCGAGTTACCTTCATTTTGGAAGAAAACAGGATTCAGTGGAAACAGTTCAGGATATCTTTTAGCCATGTCATCTTCCCTTTCCAAGTAGCATACACGCTACCATGGTTTTGCCAGTCAACTTTCACTAACGGGATCTCTTTGTTTCTTAGCTTCTTGATCCGTCTGTTCACAATCTGTATGGGTTGTTCCTCGTAAGTGTAGTCATCACTCAGCACTACACGAGTCGGCTCTTATCACATGGAAAGGATCCCGGAGGTAGTCCCTCAACATAGAGATATGGAACACATTATGCATATGCTCCATTTCAGAGGAAACGAACTTGATATGCCACCGGATTGATTTTCTCAATAATCTCATACTATCCGACATATCTCGGCGCTTAACTTGCCTTTTTGACTCCAAAACGAAGTCCGCCTTTCATCGTTGTCACTTTCACAAAAACGTGATCACCCACTTCATATTCTCTCGCCTTGTCTTTTGACATCTCGATAACTTTTCTTCTGCTCACGAAGTTTTCACCTGTATCAATTTCACTTTCTCGCCGTTTATAAACAATCTCGCCCAAGCAAAGGCCCATCTCCAACTTCGCCAAGAATCGGAGATCTACATTTTCGCCATATAATGCCTCGAAGGCACCATACCGATACTTGAATGATAGTTGTTGTTGTAGGCTAATTCAAGGGCAAATGACTTTCCTAGTTTCCTTGAAAATCAAGGACACACATTCTCAATAAATCCTCCAGAGTCTGGATGGTCCTTTCTGACTGTCCATCTGTCTGAGGATGATAGGCACTATTCAGTCTCAATTCGCATCCAATGCATCAGAACTTTACCGTAATCTCGACAAACTTCAATCCTCGCTTAAACAATGGACACAGCACTCCATGTAGTCTAACAATTTCATCAATATAGAGTATAGCCAATTTGTCCGCATTATAAATTGTCTTAACAGGTAAGAAGTGAGCAGATTTAGTCAGTCTATCAACAATAACCCAAATCGAGTCCATGCCTTTACTGGAGCGAGGCAATCCCATGATAAAATCCATGAAAATATATTCCCATTTCCACTCCGGTATCGGTAAGGGCTGCAATAAGCCTGCGGGTTGTTGATGTTCAGCTTTAACTTGTTGGTAATGAAGACATTTTGATACAAAATCAGCAATTTCTTTCTTCATTCCCAGCCACCAGAAATTCAGTTTCAGGTCTTGGTACATTTTTGTATTTTCCGGATGGATAGAAAATTTCGAGTTGTGGCCCTCTTACAAAACTCTTCTTTTCAGTTTAGTATCATTCAGTACACACAGTCTTTCTTGAAATTTCAATACATTATTTTCAAATTTGAACCCCGGTCTCGGTTTAGATTCCCTTTCTTCGATGATCTTCCTCAAGAAGTCATCCTGTTGCTGTTTCTCTTTAACTTTTTCAATCAGTGCCGGTTGAGCAGAAATAGCAGCTAAGGTTCCACCTTGTTCTCGCAAAACAATTTCAATTTCAGCTTTTTCAAGGTCATAAAGCAACTCTTTCTGCCCGGTAAGCAAAACAGTTAAGTTCCCAATCGATTTCCGACTAACGATCAAGAACGATGTTGGCTTTTCCGGTGGTACAAAATCAGAGGTCATAATCTTTAATCGCTTCTAGCCATCTTCGCCTCATGTTCATTCTTTCGTGTGAGTGGTCAAGATATACTTCACATGTCGCCTATACAGATAGTGACGCCAGATTTTCAATGCAAATACCATCGCGCAAGTTCCAAGTCATGGGTCGTAGTTCCTTTCGTGCGGTTTCATTGTCGGAAGCATATGCAATTACTCTCCCATTCTACATTAAAACACACCCCAAACCCCATGAGAAGCATCACTAAATATAGTATAACCATCCGCATCAAGGTAAGGTAAGAATCGTGCAATATGAGTCGAAGTTTTCAACTCTTGAATGCGGATTCCTTTGGTCACCCAACAAATGATATCCCTTCGAGTCAATTGAGTCAATGGTAAGGCAATTTTGGAAAAATCTTGACAAATCTTCTATAATATCCACCAAACCCAAAAGCTTGGACTTCATACATTTATTGGTCTAGGCCAGTTTACTACAGCTTCAATTTTCTGCGGATCAATGGAAATTCCATCTTTGCTAACAACATGCCCCAAAAACATAACATGATCAAGTCAGAATTCACATTTAGACAGTTTAGCATAAAGTTTCTATTCTCTTAAGGTCTGTAAGGCAAGTCTCAGATGATGTTCATGTTCTTCTATACTTTTGGAGTAAATCAGTATGTCATCAATGAATACAACAATAAAGTCATCAAGGTATGGTTTAAAGATTCTGTTCATGAGGTCCATAAATGCAGCAGGTGCATTGGTAACTCTGAAAGGCATAACTAAAAATTCGTAATGTCCATACCTCGCTCAAAAGAAAAGCGCTTTATCAATGTCTTCCGTTTAACTTTCACCGATGATATCCTGATCGAGATCAATCTTAGAAAACACTTGGGCACCTCAGAATCGATCAAATAAGTTATCAATACGAGGCAATGGGTATTTATTTTTCACAATTACCTTGTTCAATTCACTTTAGTCAATACACGCCTCAAGGAGCCGCCTTTCTTTTTTCACAAACAAGGCAGTGCGCCCACTTGCGAAGCATCGGGCCCGATAAACCTTTTTGTCTAACAGCTTGCAGCTGCACTTTCAATTCCTTCGGCCAATGAGCCATTCTATATGGAGCTTAGATACGGCCGTGTTCCTTAATCACATCAACGGTGAACTCAATCTCCTCACAATCAAATCCTCAGATTATCCGGGAAAACATCTGAATTCTCGACTATAGGAATACTGCTCACATTAGCATCATTATCGAGATACAACAATACGTAATACGATACCCTTTACACCACTTTCTAATCAATTTAATAGCTTTCATGCATTTAAATTAAATACGAAGGAGGTACCACTCAATCCCATTAAACACAAATTCGTAAACCCGTGACGTAAAACTACTTGTTTCATACATAGTCTATGGTGGCATGATATTTCAGAACTACCCATCCCCAATATTACATCAAAATGATCAATGTTCAATGGCAAGAGATCAATAAACGTATGCATATCCCCAACAATAATTTCACAAGCAGGTACATATATGCATTGTGTTATAGATCCCCAACGTGATGATACAGCCTAATGATAGTTCATAGGTTCTAAGGGTCTATTCAATTTCCGTGAAAAAGCATGCGATACATATGAATGTATAGACCTTTAATCAATCAAGACATATGCATTTTGAGTACAATAGAGAGGATACCGACACAACGGTCTCAAGATTTTGTACGCCTCCCAAGATTAGGGCTAAGACTGCCCTACCTCATAGGCTCTTTCCCTAGAGCTTTGGGGTTCGGTTTTGGTGCAACAGCTTGATGTCAGGCGCCGTCATAGCCTTTTACTATTGCCCTGAGCAGTGGAAGGACAATCTTTAACCATGTGGCCCACCTTGCCACACCTGTAACAAGCACTAGAGATTTTATAACAAACTCCTTTGTGATGCTTACCACATTTAGAACAGGGCGGTATGGAACCACTCCCTTGGCTGGGGCTAGTTGTTGTCCTCGTATTCTGTTTCTTGTTCGATGGGTTATACTTGCCTTTCTTGAATTTAAAACCCTGCCTTTTACCACGCTATTCAGATGTCGGTGTTTCAGATTGTTTCACAGCTTCGATGTTCGACTCAGCCATCAATGCTCGGTCAAGAACACCTACGTAGGTCGGTAGCTTTAAAACACTTATTCTGTCGAGTATTGCAACATTAAGGCCGCCTTCAAACCTTCTGGCCTTCTTGTAATCCGTGTCCACCATGTGTGGTGCATATCTAGCAAGTTCGGTGAACTTTGTTTTATATTCAGCAACGAACATTGTGCCCTGTCTTAGTTGTTCAAATTCAGTCACCTTTCTGTCCTTGACACACTGAGGGAAGTATTTTTCAAAGAAGGCTACTTTAAATTGAGCCCAAGCCATAACAGTGTTGTCATCATGGGTAAGCATCCACCATCTTCTAGCCTCTTCTTGCAAAGTGAAGGTGGCCAATAGTACTTTATGTGCCTCCGAGCACGGAAACACCTCAAACAATTTTTCGGTCTCCAAAACCCATGCTTCAACTTTTAATGGTTCTAGGCCTCCCTGAAAGGATGGCGGTTTCAGCTATTTAACTTCGGTGAGAGCAATTATGTCCCCATCATTAACATTCAGATTCTGCTCCTGCTAATACCGAGAATGAGGTGGGGGCTGTTGGTTCTGTTGTTACCCTAATCTTTCAGTTATTAGTTCCATCATTTTCTCCAGTTTGGCCATTCTTTCCTCAGAGGATGAGGATTCAGATTCATTTGCAGTGTTCGCATTATCCATTTCACTATAAGCAGTTATAGCAATTATAAACATAAGCAGTTGCATACTTAAACAATTTATCACATTAGCTCATATTCAGTCATGTCATGGCCACACACACTTTTCATGCTTATGCAATGCCCTATTACTTTTCGAGGACACCCTACAGCTCATTTGGATACGTGTGTGCGGTATAACTCGTGGTAAGTATCGCTCTGATACCACTGTCATTTACTCCAAACCCGCCCCTATGGGTTTAGCACCGTAACCGGCCAGTAATCCGAGATTACCGAAGGCCTGCTTATCAATAATACAGTAAAACAGAGTAAAGGGGCATGGCGGAAGCCAATATAGTAAATCAACAATGTCCAATGAGCTGTGACAGTCTGTATACAAAAAGATTTTTCATACATATACATATATACAGTACAGAACAGTATGCATAATATTTACAATCATACCAAACAAGGGCCTGATCCCCATTAGACAAGACAAGAATAAATACCATACAAATACTACAAAATGTAATGTATGGGAAAACTAAAACACCCCATAGCCTTAGCTAGATAGGCTTGGAACCTCGCAAGAGGCACAAAGGTTGGTCGACAAAATCGAGTCTACCCCGATGCTCCTAGCTCCTGCGGTGCTCAGATACCTACATATATATATGAGCAAGAAGCTAAAGCCCATGAATAACATAATACATAAAGAGGTTTAGAATGAATGTCCTTACAGTAATGAAAATACTTCATTTCAATCAAGATATCGCTTGTTCAAGACAAGAACATATGTGGTACATCCATTAACATAACAGTAAACAGTAGGTCTTAAAAGACCGAACAGTAAATGATGGCCATCAATCAGTAAACAGTAATGGTTCCAACAAGGGAACCGACAGAGATCTCTGTAACAGTAACAGTCAATAATAGTAGTTGCTAAGGATGCCACAATACAGTTCAGAATATAGAACATACATTCATTCAGTTAATGTAGCTCGTAAAATAGTACAGCTCAATTGTTCGTAAGATAATCATTTTTGAACATATCTTTACACGCTTGTTACTCACGTAGTTCGAGCTACAAGAGGCTAGAACGTCTCCTCGAAATGCCAACCCTAAACAGTACAGAATGAACACACACTAAACTACACAGTTGGGAAGGATAAAAATAGTTTAATCCCTAATTTCCTCGGTGTGTGTTACATCTATATCCTCATTAAGATGTCTTAAACTAGGCCTAAGAATGCCTAGGATGAGATGAGGATGCAAAGATGTATTTAGAAAACATTTTCAGAATTTTTCTGAAATAGGTCCCGCCGAAGCGTAGGTTACTCCACCGAGCGACAGTAAACAGGTCCCCGCCGAAGGCCAACTTACTCGCCGAGCGACCAAAAGTACTAGATAGGTGAAATTACACTCGACGCCGCCGACGCCCACTCGAAAGGTCACCCAATCCTCCGCTCGAGCGTGCATTCCTTCGCCGAGCGGATCGATGAACAGGCAAAGTATCGAGCTCAAATTTCGAGCCGAGCGCCGTTTTCCCCGCCGAAAGGAAGACAAAATCTGAAAATCCAGATTTGAGTTCCAAGTTCAAAAACCAAGTTTTGATGCTCCAAATTCAATCCTCTTGGGCCTATTTTCTAGAAAACATTTGTAAACACGTGGAACAACATGGTTCAAAGCTCAATTTGAGAAATCAAAGCCCAATGGTGTTTAATTCAAACTCAATTTCAAACCAATTTTCATGAACATGCTACAAACATGACATGCATGAGTTGAAATCATTTCAAAGCTTTAAATACAAGCTCAAATGAGCTTATTCTTTTCAAAATAAGATGAAATCAGGGACTGAAACATAAATATGAGCATGCATATAACCTTTTGCCATGAAAAACAACTCAAAACTCTTCAATATACACATTCATGCATGGAATGAGCTTCAATTCAACATGCTAGAACTAAATCATGCCTTAGCTCTACAATTTGACATGAATCATGCAAGAATCAACTTAAAGACAACAATGAGGGGTTGAATTCCTTACCTAGGTCCTCAAATACAAGTCTAGAGGCTCAAGAAGGCAAATCTCCTACAATTTCTTTAAGTCTTTCAAGCCAATTCAAGATGAAGTAAGATGAACTCACTCTCTCACTTCCTCTCTCTCTATGGTCGGCTATGCTCTCAAAATGAGCTGAGGAAATGTTTGCTAAGTGTATAACAAAGCTTCAAGAAGGTTTAGATAGTAGGCCACTAAGTGGCAAAATAGTAATTAAGTCTAATTTGTGCATTTTATCAATATTTAATCTATTTAATCATACCAAATCAATTTTCAATTAAATGTACCATAAAATCATATAAATTCTAATGAACACAGAACATCAATCAATTTCAGATTCGGCCGCCGATAAGGCCTTAAATTTGCAATTTAAACACAAAGACATGAACAGATAATCAAATGATCAACAGATAGAATGCATTTAGATAGATACAGTCAATCACTACCATAAGATTTCAATCAATTCAATTATCAATTATAATCATTCTCGCTTAGCAAGAATCGACAATTAATCGGATCGCGATGAGGGTTGTTACACGCCGAGCGACTAAAACACTACCGAAAGCATAAGACACAATAAGTGACACCGCTGAAAGCAACCAAAAATACTATTTGAGCGCACAATGACCCTCCTAGAAGTTCAAACTCGCAAAAGACCGCCAAGCTTAAGAAATACCTCTCGAGTGAATATACCATACTTCCAAGAGTTTTGCAATTGTAAAAAGCCGCCTAGCACAAGAAAGACCGCTGCTTAACATGCTAAAATCAGCAACAACTCTTTGAAAGACTAACTTCCCAACCTGTTTCAAACACATTCATAACTCCCAAATAGCCAAACTCAACTAGTAACAAGATGAAAACGAAATGAACAATAATTAAGGATATGGATTCTCAGATTCAAAAGTAAGAAATGGGTCGAGTCTAAACAGAAACTGTTATTATGGGAGCCAAAAAATAGTGGCCCAAATAAGTATACAAGGCCCAAAAATATAACTGAGTCCAATTCAAAATCGGCCCATTGGGCAAGCCTATTGGGCTGAATTAGAGCCGAATAGAAGTCATTTGAAGGAATGAACGCCAAATCGTAGGTGCTTGAGCCAAATAGTTCATATAAGTTGGTGTTGACTTGTTGGGCTGTTGATTTACCCTCCATAAAGTACAATGGGGAAGTGGTCCCTAGTAGGAAGCATAGTAGAAGATAAAAACCCGAAGAAGACACTCTATCTAAAGGGGGAAGATGGAACTCTAGAAAAACGAATGATAAAAACTATCAAGATACTAAAACTAAAAGGATTATACTTTCTAGGAGGGCTAACTAGACCGTCAAGTGTTAATTCCAAAGATCCCCACTGAGTTGTTTTTCTATTTTAAGTGACTATCAAAGGATCGCATAAGATCTTGGAGACAGGAGTATCCCAAATCCACTTCCCACAGTTATATTTTACAAATATGCAAAATTTAAAGATGCCATAACTAAAGGGGCGACCTCCTCCTTTTACTTGTTTTTGGTTATTCCAATTTTTCTATTAGCATTTCTGCTGTTATTTTTTGTTGTTTTGATCTTTCTATTCCACGTTTTTGTGGAGAGATTCAACATGAAAAGTAAGTCCTGCACTTTTTTTTTTGTGGTCATAATGTAAAATGTCAAATTTTAGTTGAAAAATTTAATTACGCAAAAAAATATTCGTCATTGGTCCATAAGCTAGAATTCCAAATTTCACTACTCCTTAAAATCGGCTACATCACCATGGTAAAAAATGTCAGGATCTCACCAACCTTATACTAAAGATGACAACAATAGAATGTGCAACCATTATTTCTACTAATGTATTGAATATAAAATCAGTTTGAAAAGGAATCTTTCCCATTACTTATGCGAGCATAATGTATTCAAGGTACAATAGGATGAGGTTGGCTGAATTGAACGAGTGAGATAACGTGATCAATTTAATTTTGATAACATATATTTTAATTCAGAAGATTGGGAACTGATTATCCAACCTAATGGTTATCAGTGAACTTATGCTGAAAGCTATCTCATAAGTTTAAGGTTACGTTAAAAAATAAAAAAATCTGATTTATTTGAACTCGAAAGGTAAAATTTTAGGGAAATTTACTTAAAAATTTCACTTTAGAAAGCTGCATACCATGAAATACCCCTCCCTTTTTTATGGTCGGTAGGTCCTGTTTATTCGGAAATATTTTTATGAGATCCTATTTAGTATATTATTGTGTCATGCTAAGACGCTTTTGCCTTTATTAATTGTTAGGCTCAATTTTTTTCTTGGGATGTGATTTTTGAAATGTAGCATAAGGGTTGATTTTCATAATGGGCATGCTATATTTTGGGTGAATTAAATGTGGAATGTGATTTTTGAAATATGAAACGTGAAATACAGTTTATTCAAACTAGTAATGTGACTACAAAAACCTACTTTTTGAAATGTGACATAAACAAGTAAAATTAAAAAGAGAATCTTGACCATATCATAAAAATAATGGTAATTGTGTCAATTTACATAAACAATAACTTGTGTGTTCATTAAAATAATTGTAAAACTAGTCGGTTAAGTTTTCATTTGAGAATTTATGGGGCAATGCCCTTTAACTTTTAAATAGGTGTTGGGGATTTGCCATTTTGGCAATTTTTTTTTTGTTGGTTTATTTTTATCTTTAGTGATTTTTTTTATAAAAAAAATCTTTGAAACAGTTGTAGACTTACCGATTGTAGCCAATGAGATTAATCCAAAAATAAAAGAAAAATTAAAATTTTGAATCTTGAATTTTGAATTTTAAAATGACAAAAAAGCAAAAATAATAATTTTTTGGGCTTATTTTGGGTTTTTTAAAATTTTTAAATTCGTTATACATAAGACGGACAAGAAAAATAAATTTTTTTGACATAATTTTAAAAAAGATCACTAAAAATCAAATAATAATAATAAAAAAAAAGGTGGGTTATTTAAAAGTTCCCAAACAACCATTGTCATAGTAAATAGTTGTTTGAGAAGATGTTAAATTAATAAAAAAAAGTAAAAATAAAAATCCATTATTTCTATTTTTTTGCACCGTATTTTCATAAAAAATAAAAAAATAATAAATTTACGAACAAACCCTAAATGTGGTGATTAGTGATGACGATGATGATGGAATTTCAATTTAAATATAAATTTAGGTAGTATAATTTTATTGTCCTAGTTAATATAGAGAAATTAAAATTTGTTTATATATTTTTTATTTTTATAATAATTTATAGGTAACATGTATCTTGTTTACTGTTTTGTTTAGTTTTTGGAAAGTGTTTTTGAATTTGTTACTTTTTTATATTTTTTTTTGTCTTTAGTAAATTTTTTTTACACTTTTTAAATACACCTCATACTAGATATAATTAGAAAGTAAAATATATTTAAAAAACATAAAAATTATTAAATACAACAAATTATAAAAAAATATTATTTTTTGCAATATATATTTGCATTCACACCCCCCCCAACAAATATGTCATTTTTTTATATGTATATAAATTAAGTGAATTTAAGAAAATAAACTATAAATAAAAACTTAAAAACAGAATTCGGATCTCTGACGTGGCGTCGATTTCGTCGTAGGTCTCACTATCAGTCTTCTCATTGTGCTTCTGTTGTTGCTCAATTACTCACTGGGTTTCTTCTTTTATTTGCATGATTTATTGAATTTGATGTAAATTGAGTTAGTGTTGATATTGTTTAATTTGTTTATATTTCTTTTACTATGTTGCGTTAGCTATTTAATTTGTTGGACTTTGCAATTGTTTTGCATTCTTAACACTTGTTTGTTCTCACTATGAGGATGTGTTGTCTGCTTGGTTATTTAAAATTTCTTTTGGCCTGATTTTGATTTCCAAGGTGGTGTTGCTAGAGAGATCGACATTCGTCGCCAAAAAGTTTTGACGGTGACACTATGGCTGATCCGAAAATGGTTAAAGAGAAGAGAGTGGTGATGGTTAGGGTAGGGTTTGGATTTTTTGGGTGTGATGGAAGTGAGATTAGAGAAAGAAATACGTAAAGGTGATGAAAATAGAGAGAAATGAAGGTTTGATTGAAGAGGTGTTGAAACTCCTATAATTGCCGCCATGGAAGTTGTGTAGAGAATTGGTGATTTTAGGACTGTAACAGTCTCTTTATATACATTTTCATTTGGTCAAAATACAGAAGAAATTAAGTTAGAGAAAATTGGTCAAAGCACAGTAAAAATTGTGAGTAAATCAGATAAATTTTAAATCAAAGAAATTTTAAAACACAATTTTTTTTTTGAAAATACAAGAAAATCAGAAAAATTGAGCAAATTATTGAAATTTCAAGCAAGATTTGAAATTTCTCTGGATGAAAATTTCTCTAAAAAAATATCGAGAGATCCCAACTAATATAAAAATATTACATATCATTTATCATATAAAATTTTAATAATACGAACCTTAAACAAAATTCCCTTATAATTTTATCCAAAATATTATCTACATAAAAATTATCTAATTTTAAAACTTAAAAAAAAAACAAACAAATAAACCATTTTTGATCGTAAATTATAAAATCGCGGGCACTGCATGCTATTGCAAAAACCAAACGGTCGACCCCTGTACCCTGAAAAGTTCAAAACAAAGGGCTTTTACAAAAACCCTCCAAAACGAATACAAAAATGTCAATGTTCCTCCAAAACCCATCAGCGCGAAGCTTCGCGTACCACCACATCCATCTTCAAGTTCTGCCTCCAGTGTACTTTCCCGGGAAACAAACAACCAACTTCCCAAAATTAGGGTTCTTTTTCCCTCCCCCTGCCCCATTTACATATTCAAAAGACCCAAAATTAATGCCTTCAATCGAGTTTCTAATTTTGAACAGGTCATTTTTAGAAGTTTAATTTGATTGTTATTTTGGCTATTTATTTATTGTGTTTCTTGTAAAGTTGTTATTTGTAGATATAAATATAGTTCTGTTTCTATCTTTTGTGGTGGTGATGTTAATGCTTATCTGTTCTTTCAATTTGGAGTGGGGATGAGTTTGTGGTTGCTTTAAAGCCAAAGTCAATGATTGATAGTAATGTATAAATCAAAATCTCTAGTTGATTCTTTCACTCTTCCAGCTCTAACCATGTTTTGGTTATTTATTTATATATGGATTAACACAGCTTGAGATTTTGATTTATACTCAACTTCCATTGACTTTCTTGGATTCTTTCACATTTCCAGCTCTAACTTTGCTTTCTTTGTTTGGTATATATATATATTTATGAAATAGAGCTTGACATCTTAGATTCATTCTGATTTGAGTTTTTTGGATTCTTTCACGTTTCCAGCTCTCACCTTGGGAAACTTTCAAAATTTGGATCTCAAGAACCATTTTTGAAGGCTTTTGAACTTCTGGGTCCTGTCTTTGCCTTCTTCCATTGTCATTTTTTGGGTGAATTGGGAAATTCAAATGTATGGGTTTTGAGTTTCTGTGTCCTGTCTTTGCCTTCTTCTTGGTGCTAGTGCTTTCAATGGGGGCAGAGGATGAGAGGATAAGTGCAATGGTAGTGGAGAGTAAGTCTAAAAATGAACAGTTAGATTTCTGACAAACCCGCTGCAGCAGTCATCGCTGTTCTTCAATATTCTCAATCGAAGGAGTTGAGTGTTACTTGTTTACCTTGGATTTGGAGGGGTTGGTTACATGCAATTTTTGTTTGATTTATTTTATTTTGTTATATATATATATATATATTTTTTTTTTTCTCATTTATGAATGTGGAGATCTAACATTAAGCTTATCAATCCAAATAATTATAGCACTTTCTTCATATTGAAATTCACCTTCAAAATAAGTGTGCTAGATCTTTTAGTTTATCCCATTCCCACAAGTAATATAAACTCTCTAAACTGTCTGTAAAAAGTTGAGTGAAATCTTCTTTGACCCTATATCATTTAAAAATCTGCAAAATTTCTGGTTTGAGATTAAAGTGCACAATTAACACTATGAACGGATAATATAAAAGGACTTTTATACCCGCCTACCATTACACTGTCTTCCTCCCATCCCCTGTGACAAACACTGCCGCCTTCAACCCACCACCAGCCCTATATTCCATTTACAATCCATTGAAATCAAATGGCTTTAACGCTTGAATTCATCATCAAAAAAGAGGCTTTAACGCTTGACAACCAAAAGTAACTTCCTAAGAAAAAAAATTCATGTATTAGTGAATAAAAATTCAAACTCTCTGGTGGTGTAGCCTTAAAATGTTATGACTCACTTGTTTCAATGCCACAGATTTATATCTGAGCGCCTGACTTTAGTTATGGTTTGATAGCTTGAACCACTTCTATGTGGTTTAGAACTGTTCCCTTTTTCTTTTGGGCTGTATTGTTGTTTTTATGCGTTCGCTGATATTGTGGTATTAATTTCTTAAAGGTTTGGACCATTGCATCACTGCACCTGAGGGCTCTCACAAAAATCTCTTTATGGATAGACTGTCAGACCTTGAGAAGGTGAATATCATAACATTGACTGCATATATTGAAGTATTCAACTGTTTATGCATTCTATTTTCACATCTCTACACAAATACATAAAACACAATCAACAATGGTTTACAAATACATATGTATATCATAAACATTAGGGGTGAGAATTTCCAACATGACACGTTAACCGTACATGAACTTAGCGGTTAGGTTAGCCATTTTTGACACTAACCCGACAGACACAACACGATGACACGATAAATAATCAGGTTAGATCAGCGTTGAACCTACATAACATGAAGTTGACACGAATGACCTGTTTAATTTGAAGATTACACATTTTAATGTTATTTTTACTAAGTGGTGTCTTGACATGTTTAAATCCCTAATTAAACAAGCATAGATGGGATTATTTTATCAGTTTAATGCACGCTTGTTTGTTGATTCCTAATGTTTTCGTATATCTCTTGATGAGTTTGTTGTAGATGATGTTATTTAGTGGTATGATATTCTGGACCACTTAGCTATTGGTTCTGGAGCAAGAATTATGCTATTATAAATATTTCTCATCATTATTTCATGATCTATAGTACACGGGCTTAGTATGAGTATCAGGTGAGGGTGTGTGTCTAGTTGTTAGGATGTATGAATATGTATCCAAACTCAAAGCCTTAGGATGCACATATTTTACGGTTCATGACTATAATATTTCTTATCATCATCATTATTTCTCCCAAACTTGAAGCCTTAGGATGCATTTGTAAGATTTCTGAATGATTTCAGTATATTGAATTGTTGCTAATACAAAGATTACAATCGATATATATAGCAATCCTAAACCTAATCTGAAATAAGAAATAATAACCCTATACAATCAATCTAATATTTACACAATCAATCTAAAATATACAATCAACTTAATTGATATATTTCCATAATTACAATAATATTCTCACACCCCCGGCCAAAGTCAAGGTGTTTTAGCAGAAAACATTGAGACTTTGGGAAGAAGAAATTGAAAGTGAGTAGTGGTATGAGTCTTCGTAAAGAAATTAGCAAGTTGCAATGCCGAAGAGACGAAAGGAAGCGAGATGGAGCCAGACTGCAGATGCTGACATACAAAATGACAATCAATCTCAATGTGCTTTTTGTCCGCCATGAAAGATAATGTTATGTGCAATCAATAGCACCGCGTTATCACAAAGAAAGGGAGGTCGGAGAAGACTGAGGGACACCCAAATCAGTCAAGACACAACGAAGTTAAACAATCTCAGCAGTGACATGAGCCATAGCACGGTACTTAGCCTCGGCAGTGGAAGGCGCAACAAATTGCTTTTGCTCTTCTAAGAAGTCAAGGAATCACCAAGAAATATGCAGAAGTTAGAAGTGGACTTGCGATCAGTGACATCACCAGCCCAATCAGAATCAGCATAAGTTACCAAGTCCAAAGAGGAAGTAGAAGACAACAGTAAACCCTGAAATATAGTACTCCGGAGATAGCAAAGAATCCGAACCAAAGCAACCCAATGTGTAGAACGAGGAGCAGAAACGAACTGACTAACCACATGAAAAACATAGGCTAGATCAGGGTGAGTAACCATCAGATAGCAACCCACGAGCTCTCGATATAAAGTAAGATCATCTAGAAGAACACCATCAGTAGTGGTAAGCTTCACATTAAGCTCAATGGGGGTATCAGAAATCTTAGTATCAGTAAGATCGGCACGATGAACAACCTTATTGGCATTCTTAGCCTGAGATAAAAAGTAGCCCTTGTGAGAAGAAGTTACCTCAATACCAAAAATACTGTAAGGGGCCCAGATCCTTCATTTCAAAGGTGCAGAAAAGATGCTACTTGACCTCAGAGATAGCAGAAGAGTCAGAGCCAATGATGATCATATCATCCACATATAGTAATAAGACAACAAATCTAGCAAAGTTGTGGAGAAAAAATAAAGTAGAGTCCTGAGCACAAGGATGAAATCCAAGCGCAGTAACAACAGTCTGAAAGCGATCATACCAAGTACGAGGAGATTGTTTCAGACCATATAGAGCACACTGAAGGCAACAAACCTATCCAGAGGAATGGTGAAGACTAGGGGAGGACGCATGTAAACCTCCTTTTTGAGATGGTCATTAAGAAAAGCATTCTTAACATCCATCTGATAAAGAGGCCAAGAACGAACAAAGGATGAGAGATCAAAGTACGAATAGTAGTCATCTTGGCAACAAGAGCAAAGGTCTCCTCATAATCAATACTATACTCCTGCGAGAAACTCTTGACAACGAGGTGAGCTTTGTATCTCTCGAGAGAACCATCAGAATGAGTCTTGACTTTATAGACCCATTTGCAATCAACCAGATTGTTGCCAGTAGGTAACAGGACCAACGCCCAAGTGTTAGTTTTCTGCAAGGCAAACAACTCATCCTCCATAGCTCGAACCCAATTGGGATCTTGACAAGCCTCCTTATAAGACTGAGGTTCAAAAAGAATGAATAGCGATAAAAAGTACGATAGGAAGCGAAAACATGTATTGACCAACCCAACCTCTTTGGAGGATGACGCCGAGTAGGATATTGGTGTGTAGCAGATCGAGTCAAGAAGCAGGAGGATCGGCAAGTAGTAGCAGAGACAATTGGTGGAGGGAGAGCTCGCGACGAGAATAAACTAACAACGGAGGAGAATGAGGAGGACTAGGCTGGGGAGAAGGAGGAGAAGAGGGAACAAGTTCAAGGGAAACAGTAGAGATGTACTCATTAGGAGGGACCTCAAAAGGAAATGGATCAATATGAACCAAATCTGCCTTAGAAACTGAAGCAGTGATAGGAGGAAGTTGAAAGCAAGGCCGATGTTCGAGAAAAGAAACATGACGGCAGACATAAAGACGACGAAAAACAGGGTCGTAACACCAATAACCTTTCTGAGTAAGACTATAACCCAAAAAGACATAGAGACAGGCTAGGCACTAAGTTTGGTCCGATCTTTGCTGGAAAGAAGGACAAAACAGGCAGAACTAACACACACGAAGGGTGAAGTAATTAGAAATTTGGGAGAACAAACTCTCATAAGGAGACCGATTAGAAAGAAGGGAAGTAGGCATGTGGTTGAGAAAAAAGGCAAAGAAGAACCGCCTCCCTCAAAATGGAGCCGAACTGAGGTAGAAAGAAGAAGAGACCTAGCTGCCTCAAGGAGATGACGGTTTACGCCGCTCAACCATTTTGGGTGTGTATCAGACAGAAGTTTGGTGAATGGTACCCAAATTGGCCAACATCGCCAACTCATTTTAAAATATTTCCCACCCAAGTTAGACCGTAACACTTTAATTGTAGACCCAAACTGAGTAGTAATCATAAATTGAAAGATATGGTATATCTGATAGAAATCGGACTTATGACTCATAAGATAAACCTAAGTATAACGGATGAAGTCGTTAACAAATGACACATAGTATGCAGAACTTTCTTTGGTGAGAACAGAGAAGGGCCCCAAACATCATTATGAACTAAAGAAAACGTGTATCGATAGAAGTACTTTTACTTAAAAAGTAAGGTCATTATTTTGGCAAGTTTACACCCCGACATTCAAGAAGTTCACTAGGAGAAACTTTAACCAATATACCTAATTGAGCTAAAGATCGTAAGCGTCAATGCACAAATGCCTTAATCTAGAATGCCACAAGTAGAAAGGATTGGACAAAGAATCTAACTAAAAAGAGGAAAAAGTAGTCAGAGAGGTTGCTAGAGGCAAATGCAAGCTCTCCACCACATAGAGATCTACAACTCTATAGTTGTTCCCAATCTGTTGCTTGGACATCCGATCCTGCACATAACAGATAGAAGAAGAAAAGATAACATCAAAACTAGAGGCATCAAGCTGACTGATAGTTAATAAACTGACAGATAACTGAGGAACATAAAGGACTTATGGAATAGAGATAACAGACATAGCAGATAGTAGAATAGACCCAACAGATATCACAGACATATTAGACCCATTAGCAGCATAAATAGTAATAGGAAAGGGAGAAGGAGTATAATTTTAAAGTAAGAAGAGATGGGGAGTCATATGATGAGAGGCACTAGAGTCAAAAATCTAGACAGACGAAGAGATATCTGAAGAAGACTCAAACAAACCTGAATGAAGAGAGAAAACAATGGAGATAGACAGGGATGGCTGAGAGGTAGACAGTGTATACTGAAGTTGACTAATCTGAGCACTCAAGGAAGCCAAATCAGGATCAGGAGTCGGAGCAAATGCAGTAGAACTGGAGGGAGGCCGAACGGTACTTAAAAGAGGGGCGCGGAATTAGATCGGAAACTGCTGGGAAGACGAGGCAGACACAGGCAAAGGAGACCTTTCTGATGGCAGAAAGCACACTTATCTTAAGCCAGTGACCTATTTTTAGGCCTAATAATCTTAGCCGTTGACATTGGTACGAACCAGAGATTGAAAAGAGAACTGATGGACTGAAGTGTAATAAACTACAAACTGATGGGTCAAAATGTAATAAACCCAAAGAATGCCAAAACCACAGAAACACAAGATTTGTATGGTTGTGATCAAAGTGTAATAATCTAAAAACTTGTTTGGTCTAAACAAGATTTGTCCACATCACAGTCAAAGAGGAACACCTAGATCACAACTTAGAACAAGTGAGAGAACTAGAACGAGGTCACAACTCAAAGAGAACAAGAGAGAGAGATGTCGCAATAGGGAACCAGGTCGTGAACAGGCAAGAAACAGTAAGAGAGAGAGATCGCGATGAAGTCAAACCAGAGAGGCTACTGAACTGATGTAGGAACTCCAGCGACAACCGAAGTCGAGATTCCGATGAAAAACGTGACTCCAAAGATCACCCAAAGACTTTGAACCAAAAAATCACTATCAACAATAGCTGACGACCACAAATCAGATGCGAACCAAACTCAGAGGGGTTGGGTTGCGATTGATAGGTCTTGATTCAAACTCAAATGGGTTGCACAAAATTGATGAGACAGAGGATCAACTCAATCAAAGCTAGAGAACAAAATCAGAGGAATCGATCGAACCAAAGCTCAAAACCAGAGAACCGGGCCATTTTTCATATGGTTTCAAGACTTAGCTCGATATCATGTAAGATTTCAATGATTTCAAGATATTGAATTGTTGCTAATACAAAGATTACAACCGATATATATAGCAATCCTAAACCTAATTTGAAATAGGAAATAATAATCCTATACAATCAATCTAATATTTATTAACAATCAATCTAAAATATACAATCAACCTAATTGATATATTTCTATAATTACAATAATATTCTCACAGAATATGTATCCAAAAGTTGGGTATTGGTACATGTGTGCTTTCTCCACATTCAAATACATTGATTGTGCTTGTGCATTAAACTGTAGTGTAGTATGCTGCTATTAGTTAAAAGTATACTTGACATAAGATGAATTCAATGGGAACAAAGGAATGTTTATTTCCCTACACGCGTGAGACGCACAACTTTTTCTTTTTCCATGATCAAATGTAGGTTTCAGGCACCAGATTTGGGTATTAAGGTTGACACATATCTGATACCCTTGTCATATTGTGTCATCACTGGTACCTTGGAAGGAAGAGAGGAGCACATGTCATACGGTTCATGTAAAAGCTGATTCATCTCTACATATGTTGTTTTCTTTATTGGTTGAATGCTGATTAGTTGATGTGATTTTATTGTTTGTTATATCTTGTAAATATGCTTTAAGCTAAGCTTTCCGTCAAGTAGTTACTCGAGAAACTCACTACTCATGTTTATCACTTCTGTCCTCCCGTAGAAGTCCTGTGTTTTTAGTGTATTAGTATATTAAGTTTTTATTATTTTTTTTCCCCTTATGTTTGTTCTCAGGAAAATTTCATTCTGAACCTGGTAAAGATTCAAAATGACAGTACATTGGAGCTTGATCTATCTAAGAGTGCACCTGTTGCTTCAAAAATGTCAGAACCTAAGTCTATTGAAGGTCCACCTTGTAATATTGATCACGTCACCACCGAATTTAATAAATCAGTTCCAAAATTGAAAATTGCTATGGTTGTGGTTGGGACAAGAGGAGATGTTCAGCCTTTTTTGGCTGTGGCAAAGAGGCTTCAGGTATGTTTGACTCAAGTGCAATATATAATTCATAAGAAAAAGCAAACAACGGGCTATATTTGTTGGTTCAATGATAGTACAAATAACATAGCAATACTAGTTGCTAGTTTGTTGATTTTCACTGGTCCCTCCCAAAAAGCGTGGCATGGAGGATCTTTGTAATTCCCACCCATGGTATAACAATAAATCACCACAAAAATGAAGAAAAGTACCTTAAATCAACCAGTTATGTTTATCTGAAGCAACCAGCATCAGCACCAAGAAGAACCATAATCATAGATGGCAAAATCAAGCCTGAATCTTAAAAGTTTGAAGCCCCAGTTGAGTATATCTAAGTATTTAAAACAAGTGGGGAGCAACAAGAAGCAGAGAAAGGAAGAAAAATGGTGCAAACTTGTATTATGTGGCTCTAATGCCTAATCTTAGTACTGTATTTAATAAATGTCTTATTTTACATTCTGCAGTGCAAAAAATCAGGTACCTAGGTTAATCTCATGTATCCTCCACTTCTTTTTTTACGTGAGGAAGATACTATTACCAGTATTTTTCATTATTGTTGTTGTTATTCATATATATATATATTAACGTTTGTGTTTGTTTTGATGTAAGCTGATTCTGTGTTTACCTGCAGGAGTTTGGTCATCATGTTAGGTTGGCAACTCATGTTAACTTCTCCACTTTTGTAAAGTCAGCTGAATAGACTTTACCCTTTGGGCGGTGATTCTCGGCTTTGGCAAGATGTAAGACGCCCTTGACTTTCATTTTTTTTTTTTTCAATTTGTTTTCTTAATATGCATTACCTTTTTCCGCTGCTACTTTCTATTCTAGGCCCCAGATTTTGTTTTACTTGGATTAGTTTTTAATCTTATGCTACCTTTAGGAACTTATGCTAAATGCATTGTATCATTATTTCTTATTTATTTGTTTTTAATTTGGTTTTGATGTATGTGCAGAGCCCAGTTCTTTATGACCAATGATTTGTTCAAATCAATAATATGCCATTAACTGCAGCTCTTATTACAATCTTGAGATTTCAACCTCCTTAGATTAGACTTCATACTGCCAATTCTGAACCTGTTTCTAGAATGTATTAAACATGTTTGATACCGCCAATACTTCAGACCTAACTAAGCTGTGCTTTCTTTCCTTGCCTTCTCTCTCTCTCTTTTTTTTTTCTTTTCTTCTTTTTTTTTTTTTTTTGCCACAATTTTAGATATGGCCAAGAATAAAGGTTTAATTCCATCTGCACCAGAAGAAATGTTGATGCAGAGAAAGCAAATATAGGCCATTATTGAATCTCTTCTTCCAGCATGTACTGAACCAGATATAGAAACTGGTCAGGCTTTTTAGAGCTCAGGCAATTATTGCAAATCCGCTTGCCTGTGGTGAGTTCGACAAATTGAATTTGTAATGCTCATTTATTTATTTTCTTCCTTCTTAAAGTATTATTTCTGCCAACTTTTTATTTATTTAATAAAAATAGTAAGTTTAGCTAATCCTGAGGGGTGGACAAGATATGTAGGATTCTGCCTTGGGAACTGGGAGTCTTAAGTTTGAGTTGTGCCCTCCCACACTAAAGGTCATTGCCAGTGTGTCCTTGAAGAAATGCAAACAGCTTGTTACCTGGGGGAAAAAAATAAAACTAAAACTAAAACCAAAATTTTGAAAGTTGGTTGTATAGATTTTTGGCTGTGTCAATGTTTAAGATGGATGGACATGGATACATTATGATATAGACACGCTGATGAGGCTATTTCCAAATACTTAGGGCATGAGCACAATAGGGACATGACAAGAAATAAATACACTTATTTTGTATATCATATGACGATAATAACAAAATATTCATTTTCTATGTTCATAACTTGGAAAAGAAATGGGAACCAAAAGCTCTAGTGCCTATTATAAAAATTCCCAAATATTTACAGGTAAAATAGAAGCACTCAGTGCTAATAATGACTAAAGGAAGGCTTAACTTTTATTTTGTTAAATAACTGATAATGATAAGAAGTTAAACAAGTTTCATAAGGACTAAAAAGTTAAGTAAGTTTCATAAGCACTAAATATCTTTTCCTGATTAGTGCACCCCAAGCATTTAATATGTCCTTCTGGCTTGCAGGACATGCACATGTTGCTGAAGCTCTTGGTGTACCCCTCCACATTTTCTTCACAATTCCTTGGACGTGAGTATTAGTTAAAAATTTTGTCCTTGAATTCTGTAATGTTTGTGATTTTTCCATGTTTTTTAGGGTAATGTTACAAGAAATATATTTTGCCACTTTGAAAGGAAATCTGGCCTTCTTTTTTATTTTTCATGTTTATTTTGTTTTGATGACATTTATAGTTTGTTAATGAGCACTGAACTCATTGTTACTTTCTGAAGTTGTTTTTTGCTTGGTAATTGGTGCAGGCTTAATTTACTTGGGGAACTTTTGTTTTATTTGCTCTAATATAATGAGGAAAATTTTGGATGTTCAATGTGTTATACTGTGATGGCTGCATATGTTATGTCCCCAACCCCACATGGTAAGGGTTGTGAAGATGATCAGTCAGTAATACCCTTCTGTCAAGGGGTTGGCCTAGTGGCAAGGCCTTGGGAGCCTCTTAGGTGCTAACAAATCCTTGGGGCCATTGGACTTGGGGAAAACCTTTGAATTAACCATGGTGCACTTGTGAGAAACTCCTTGCCGAGGGCCTGTGCACCCTTGGGGATTAGTCGGGTTTTGATCCGGCCACCCTACTGCCAATAAAAATAAATAAATAAAATAAAAGATAATCTGAAATAGCGGATGCTATAAATTTGTAAACAGCTGCTAAATTAATCATCAACATACTATCTCAATTAATGAGATATTGATTATGAAATTCAAATCTCAACCCATGATCTCTAGCTGAAGGATCTATTACACTTCTTAATCTCAAATACTTAAACTTCTTGACATACATTTGTCGTATCTAACATTTTTTTTGAACATGTCATGTTGGCATGTTTGTGTTGAGTGTCTGTACTTCTCAAGTTATCGGTCATGGTCTTATATTTAACAAATCTTACTGAAAATTGTTGTAGCAGAAAGTTTAAAACAACACCATTAGCTGTAAGCAAAATTTTTCTTTCTTCAAAATTTAGGATAATTTATATATGTTATTTTCTACACCACTGCTTGTAGATCTTTGTTTGGTGTGACAAGATGTCTGGGGTGCAACTGTTTGTACTTTCTGCTAGGACTGACAATTTTACCTCCTCAACATGGAAATATGGAAAGCAGGAGAAAGGATACTTAGGTGCACTTGCACATTTCCTAGAATGTGCAACGTGTCCCAATATGTGATATTGGCACTTTAAAATGAAAAACAAATGCCCAGTGCCGAGCCAATGTGCACTTATTGATTTTGAAAGTCATATGATTTTAATTCTAACCATTGGTTAGATTGTGTCAAACCTTTTTTCTGATCCTTATTTTTATTTTTTTTAATTTCAATAGACAATGGCCTCTTACATCCTTTTTCAATAGGCAGGCCAACAAATGAATTTCCCCATCCATTGATACGCAGTACCCCAAAGCGCTGGTTATTGGGTATGTTCTTGTCTGATAATTTGTTCTGCATTTGATTCCCCAATTTAAGAGCTTTGACTTAAATTTTACCAATGAAATATTCTCTAATTTTTTCTTGCTGGGTCCAGCTATCATATATAGTTGTTGATTTACTGATATGGTGGGGCATAATGATTTATTAATGACTTAAGGACAAAGAAGTTGAAGCTTGCTCCTATTGCATACTTCAGTTGGTACCATGGGTCAATATCTTATTTGCCAACAGCCTATATGTGGAGTCCCCATGTTGTGCCAAAGCCAAGTGGTAAGGATGATATTGTACATTTCTTCTGTAATGCCTGAAGGACATCCTCCAATGGTGTCTAATTTTTTGTATTTCTAATGTAGTCATTTACTTGCATAACTATCTTATTTTTTGACAAATAAAGTCTTATTAACAAGTCTGGAGTGGGTGCCAACCGCATACAACTAGAGAGCAAAACACCAAAAGAAAAATCTGCTATACAGATACTCCTACCCCAAAAGTCACTGAAATTATAAATATCATCAAGGGATGGGGAAACATTCCTCTTTTTATTCCAAACAGAGGTTGCTCCACCTCCTAAAAAATCCTCATCCTATTGTGCCCACCGCAAATGATCGACATCAAACATAATAACACAGCTGTCTTCTTAGCCTGTTTTCTTTGCATCGTTATGGGCAGATGCATGTCAAGCTTATTACTGAATGCTTGGTCAATAAGTCTTTTGATGTTTACGCATTATCCCATTTCTCAATAATTTTACTTGCACCTCTTTGGTTCTAATTTAGCTTCCATAGAGTGGTGTTCAAGGGAGCTTACTTGTCTTCCATATTCGTGGCTTGTTTTATTGTTGTCAGTTCACCACTGTTAAGTATTATTGTATAAGGGTAGTTAAGGATAGTTATGTCTTTTGTTCCTTTAGTCTTTTATTATAAGTATAAGTATGTGTAACCCTAATATGTTTTTTAGTGGTGTGAATAATATACAGTTCTCTTTCTTTTCTTTCTTTTATACAAATCTAACATGGTATCAGAGCATCATCTTCCTCCTTGAAGATTCGTTTCTTTTTCTTTTCCGTTTCCTTTTTCTTGTTTCTTTCGTTCTTCCTTGTACACAATAACAATCAGGAAAAAAAAAAAAAAAAAAAAAAAAAAAAATTTCTTTCTGGTCGAAATTTGATGGGTTTCCACCCTAGATTTTTATTTTAATTTTTTGATGAGTTTTTGAGTGTTTTTCCTATTTTTGTTGATTTTTGGAAAAACCGATTGATTTTTTTGAAAGTTCCTGCTAGGGCTTGGTTTTGGCTGTTTTTTCCCTTCCTCCCTCTACCTTGGGAGCCGACTGGGACTGAGTTTTGATGATTTGGCAAGCTTTCACTCTATTTTTGTCAATTTTCCTCGCCAAGATGTTTTCTCGCTTTTTTGGTTTTGGCCTCTCTATTTCGCTCTTTGTCTCTAGAGGTAACTTTGTCCCTAAGTTGAGTTTGTGGATTGCCTCTGTTGGTTTTTGCTGTTTTTCTGGTATTTGTTTTTTTCCTATGGCATTTAATCTTCAATGGCCGAAGACTAAGACTAAGGATACAACTAGTGACGAGGGTGGCCTCCATCGTGTTATGACTCTTACCGACAATCCTCTTCAAATTAGTCCTTAAATTGATGGTTCCAACTATTTGATTTGGTCCCGCTCTTGTGGTCTTGTTATTGCGCCGCTTGATCGGCTACATTATCGTTCTCTTCCCATGGTGATGACTCACCCATACTCAATGGATTAAATGCTCTTGTTATGACTTGGCTCATCAACTCTATGCAGCCCACTATTAGTCGGAGTTTTATTAGATATCGCTTATAAGATTTGGACAACAAATGTACCCCAACAAGGTAATGATGCAGCGTATGAGTCGAGGAAGAAGCTTGAGCTTAGATCGTAAAGATAGATCACCGCAGCCTACTATGCCGAGTTGAGTAGTTTGTGGCAGAACTAGATTATTACCAAAGCTTTGTCGCTTGTTTCTGGATGCCACGCTGTTTCAAAGAACCGCTGAGAAAGAGCGCGTGTATGACTTCCTTGGCTTGAACTTGGAGTATGATCGATTCGCCCCGTGTTGGGTCGCTCACCTTTTCCCACCCCTACGAGGCTTATGCCCTTGTCCAAAGAAGAGGAGAGTCGCCAGAGTGCTACGGTGCATTCCTCTATTCAGATCGCTCGCTTACTCCTCCTGCCCTCGCCTAGTGAGTCGTGGTACACCGTTGATCGAGATCGCTGAAGTGTGATTATTGTGGGAAAGATGTATATGATCGAGAGCATTGTTGGAATCGAATGGTCGCCGTCGAGGTCGTGGTAGTACACATGTGTCCGAGATTGTCAGAGTCCTTCTTCCGAGCCCAACACTCTTTCCTGTGACGAGTTACACTCTCGTGACGCTTGATGGCTCGACTTGACTCTCCTTCTACCACGCTTTTCTACTCGCTTCTTCCAATTTTGCCAACAGTATTCTCGCTAGTGCTCTTAGTACCTTATCATCGCCTTCGATTATTGATTCCTGCCACCGATCACATGACAGTGCCTCTAGTCTTTTCTATTCTTATTCTCCTTGTTCCGCCGAGACAAGGTTCGAGTGGTCATGGCACTTTATCCTCTCGCTCGCAAGGGTTCACCATTGTTCATCTTTGCTTTCTTTCCTCTGCTTTATGTTCCTACTTTTTCAACTAACTCGCTTTCATAGTAGTCTTACTACTTAAATTGCTCGCTGACATTTTTTCCTACTCATTGTGTCTTTCAGACCTGCCACGGAAAACGACAATGGTAGAGCACAAGATGCCGCTCCTCCGTCGCCCCATCTCAAGCTCTCAAGTGCACTATTCTTTCTCTCCTTCATCGCTGGCATCGCCGTCATCCTTCCTTTAATGTTTTAGAGAAACTTTTTCCTTCTTTAGTTCGTGATTGTCCTAGGAGTATTTTTGGTTGTGATGGAACTTGCAAAGCATAAACGCATTTGTTACCCTTCAATTAATAAAAGAAGTACTTTTCCTTTATGCTTATTCATACCGCCCTTCTGGTTTCTACTGTATCGGTTTGTTACTTTTATTGATTGTTTTTCCGTGACTTGGATTTACTTGCTTTAACTAAGAGTGAAGTTTTTCTTGTTTCCAAACTTTTCATAAAATGGTGACCAATCTTTTAATGCTCAAATCAAAATTCTTCAGTGATAATGGGACCGAGTATGTTGATGGAGTTTTTCCATACTTAGAGGAGCATGGCATTCTTTATCGACTAGTTGTGTTGGTACTCCTCAACGTAAACGCAAGAATGGCCATCTTCTTGAAGTTGCTCGCTTCTTGTTTACCATGAATGTCCCTAAGTCATTTTGGGGTGATGACCTTATCAACCGTATGCCTTCCAAAGGTGTCCTCCAATTCCAGATTCCTCTTCAATCGCTTCCCGTCAGATATCCCACCTCTTCTCTTCCTCCTTGTTCGGGTGTGTCTTTTGTTCATTTGCAACCTCGCACTGTGGGAAACTCGATCCTAAGGCTGCGTTGTGTCTTTATTGGTTATTCGCCACTCGTATGGGTTACAAATGTTATGATCCTCACACTCGCAAAGTGTATGTAAGTATGGCTGTCACTTTCCATGAATCTGTGTCCTTCTTTCCTTCTCCTCCGCCATCTCCTCCGGGGGAGAGTAGTAGTGGTATGGATGAGATTGTGGATGAGGAGATGGCCTATCAACACAAGTTGTCTTTTTTCCTTCCTAATCAGCGGACTATTATTTGTGAGCCTAATAGTTCTCTTGATGTGGAGCCCGACATTAGTGGTCGCTTGGACAGTATGATTTTAAGACTTATTCTCAAGAGCAAGCATCCCTTGTGCCACCAAACCCATCATCATCCTCATGCCGCCTGTAATGTATCTCATTTATCCCTCACCAGAGTTGAGAGTCCCGTTGTCAATGATTCGAGTCTTCCTATTGCTCTTAGAAAGGGGTTAGGGCCCAGACTCAACACCCCATTTCTAAATTTGTGTCATACGATTCATTGTCTTCTACATATCGTGCTTTTGTTTCGCCTTTGTCTTCTCGCATGTATTCCCGTGGTTGATAGAAGCTATCAATGATCCTAAGTGGAAAGTAGCTATGGTAGAAGAGATGCAAGCTCTAAGCAAGAATAACACTTGGGAGTTGGTTTTCTTCCTAGTGGAAAGAAGCCCTAGGGTGTAAATGGGTGTTCACCATCAAAACAATTGAACGGACAAAGCACGGTTAGTGGCCAAGGATTTACTCGCATATATGGAATTGATTACTAAGAAACCTTTGCTCAAGATGAATTCCATTCGAGCTATTCTCTCATGTGCAATTTGGGATGGCCTTTACAAAGAATTAGACGTGAAGAATGCATTTCTCCATGGTGATTTGGAGGAGGAGGTATATATGGATATACCACCAGATTCTCATCTCAGGGAAAGTTTGTAGGTTGAAAAGGCGTTATATGGTTTAAAAACAATCTCCTCGAGCTTGGTTTGACAGATTCCTAAAGGCTATGTTGAGGTTTGGGTATAAGCAAAGCAATGCAGATCACACAATGTTTGTCAAACGTCACGCAAATAAGGTAACTCGTGCTTATAGTATATGTGGATGACATAGTTGTGACAGTAATGATGAGGAAGAAGTGACACATCTTAAGATGTCAAGGAATTTGAGATCAAAGACCTTGGTTCGCTATGCATTTCTGGGATTGAAGTTCAAAGGCATCTTTCTTTCTCAAGTATATTCTAGATCTTCGAGAAACTGCATGTTAGGTCACGACCGCCGATTCTCCAATCGAGGCTAATCACCATCTTTGTAGTGGTGTTGGTGATCTTGTGGAGAAGGAAAGGTACCACTTGTTGAAGACTTATATATTTATCTCACACTCGCCCGTATATTGCCTATGCGGTTGGGATAGTGAGTCAATTTATGCATGAGCCTCGTGTCTCATTTGGATGCAAGTATCGATTTTGAGGTATCTTAAATCGCTCGAAAAGGGATTTTATTTTCCAATCATGGTCACTTGAGGTTGGAGGCATTCACAGATGCCGATCAATGGTTCTATAGATGACAGCGATCTACCTCCTATTGTGCATTTGTGGGGAAATTTAGTGACATGGCGAGTAAGAAACAAACAAAGGGTGTCCAGATCTAGTGCAGAGGCGTATATGGCGCATGGTACATGTGGAATTGATGTGGCTCCACCTTGTTGAATGATATTGGGTTTGTTTGTAGTGAACCATTGACATCAGATCGCGACAACAAAGTCGCCATTAGTATTGCTCACAACTCTGCTCAAAGATGATAGAACAAAGCATATTGAGATCATTTCATCAAGGAGAAATTGAATAAGGGTTTCCTATGTATGCCTTTTGTGAAGTCTATGATCAATTGGCTGATGTCTTTACTAAGGGTCTTAGTAGTAAAGTTTTCCATCCTATTTTCGCAAGTTGGGCATGAGAGATATCTTTGCACCAACTTGAGGGGAGTGTTAAGTATTATTGTATAAGGGTAGTTATGATAGTTATGTCTTTTGTTCCTTTAGTCTTTTATTATAAGTATAAGTATGTGTAACCCTAATATGTTTTTTAGTGGTGTGAATAATATACAGTTCTGTTTCTTTTCTTTTTTTTATACAAATCTTACAACCACAAATATTCAAATTGCTTCCCTATACTGACTATATGGTAGGATTTATAATTATATTTACTAGTATAGCATTTGTTCTAGACTAAGAAGCACATACACTTCTATGAAGGAGGCGGTCATGTTGACACTACACTGCTGACACTCCTAAAAGTACATTTGACACTTCTTACATGTTTTAATGAAAAATTTAATTCAAAATATTGATACTTTATTGACACTTATCTTATACTTCAAAGGACACGTCTTGAGTCCCCCAAACGCATCCTATGTGATGAATCTATATTAATAATGTTTTACATTCTCCGAATGCAACTTGTGCACTCTATATGATGGTACAAATTTGCTCAATTTTGTGATTGATGCTAAAATCTTGTCATGTAAAGAGATATTTTTTTAGTTCCCAATATGATTGCCATATCTACTGCTACATCCAAGCCTTGTACTCCATGTGATTTCTTTTTCTTGGATGCAGAACAGAAATATCTATGATTTGAATAGTAACAACTCACTAAAAGATTGATTTCATTTGACTAACATGGAGATTGGGGTCCCCTGGTTGGTGTTGGGGGTGACTGTTTCCTAGACCTTAAGGTTAAATTATCAACCTCAAGATTTTGTTCGATGGATTAAAAAGGACCTCAACCTATATATATTGGTTTTGGGAGCATGGTATGGTGATCCCCTTAAAACTATGTAGAAATATAATTTGCATTCGTAAGTGTAGTTATTCTTTTGGCTACCAATCATTAGATTATTAGAGTATAATCCTTCATGTTATTGTAAGCTTTTCTGAATGATCTGTATATTCAACTTGTAAATAATACAAAGATTACAACTAATATTTATAGGAATTCTAAGCCTAATCTAGAATAGGAAATACAAACCTAATTCCATATTTGCATAGCATTCCATAATTACATAGCAACTTAATTCCATATTTACATAATAGTCGAAGTTACACAATATATTCTCACATCTCCGCCAAACTTAAGGTATTTTAGCGTAAAACACCGAGAGTTTACTAAGAAGAAACCAAACCGAGCGGTAGTGTGAGTCTTGGTGAAGAAGTCTCAAGTTGCAAAGCCGAGGAGACGAAAGGAAGCAAGAAAGAGCTGATCGCAGATTCGCTTGACAAAGTGACAATCAATCTCAATGTGTTTCGTCCGTTTATGGAAGACGGTATTGTGGGCAATTTGAATAGTATTGCGGTTGTCACAATAGTGAGTTCGGAGAAAACTGAGGGACAACCAAATCAGAGAGAAGGCAACGAAGCCAAACAAGCTCAACAGTAGCATGAGTCATAGCACAGTACTCAGTTTCGGTAGTAGAGCGAGCAACAACAGTTTGTTTCTTGCTTTTCTAGGAGATCAAGGAATCGCCAAGAAACATACAGAAACCAGAGGTGGACTTGCGATCATTAACATCACCAGCCCAATCAGCATCAGTATAGGCCACCAAGTCTAAAGAGGAAGTAGAGGACAATAGTAAATCCTGAAAGATGGTACCTGAGATAGCGAAGAATGCGAATCAAAGTAGCCCAATGGGTACAGCGAGGAGCAGAAACGAACTGACTAACCACATGAACAAAGATAAATAAGATCGTATGGTGACAAATAAACTAAACAAATTTCACAAGCTCGCGATAGATTGTGGAATCATGCAGAGGGATACCATCAATAGAGTTGAGCTTCACATTAAGCTCAAGAGGTGTATCAAATACCTTAGTATCAGTAAGACCGACACGGTGAATAACCTTATTAGCATACTTGACCTGAGACAGAAAGTAGCCCTTTGGAGAAGAGGCAACCTCAATACCAAGAAAATACCACAATAGACTCAGATCCTTCATTTTGAAGGTGCGGAGATGTTGCTTGACCTCAAAGATAACAGAAGAGTCAGAGCCAGTGATGATCATATCATCCACATAAAGTAGGAGAGCAACAAAACCAGCTGAGGTATGTCTCTAAACAAAGCAAGCTCAATGTATGATGAAACTCAAGCGCTGCAATGAAATTGAAAGCGATCATACCAAGCACAAGGAGACTGTTTCAGGCCATGCAGAGTACGTTGAAGGCGACAAACCCGCCCAGAGGAATGGGAAGGTCGTGAGGACGATATAAACCTTCAAGGAGATGGCCATTAAGAAAAGCATTCTTAACATCCATCTGATAAAGAGGCGAAGAACGAACAGTAGCGACAAAAATCAAAGTATGGACAATAGTCATCTTGGCAACAGGAGCAAAGGTCTCCTTATAATCAATACCATACTCCTGTGAGAAACATTTGGCAACCAGACGAGCTTTGTAACGCTCAAGAAAACCGTCAGAATGAGTTTTGACTTTGTAGATCCATTTGCAACCAATCAGATTCTTACCAGCAGGCAAAAAAACCAACTCCCAAGTACTAGTTTTCTGTAAAGCGGACAACTCATCCTCCATAGCTTGAACCCAATGAGGATCCTGACAGGCCTCCTTGTAAGACTGAGGTTCTAAAAAAGAATGAATAGTAGACAAAAAGATACGATAGGAAACAGAAAAACATGTATTAGATCAACCCAACCTGTTTAGAGGATGACGTGCTCGAGTAGGATATCGGTGTGCAGTAATCAGAGTCGCCGTAGGTGAGAATCAAGAACAGGTAGAGACAACCAGTGGAGGAGGAGCCTTGCGACGATAATAAACTAACAACGGAGGAGGGAGAGAAACTGAAGGAGAAGCAACCAAAGGTGAAGCAAGAGGAGTAGATGGAACAAGCTCACAGTTATGACCAAGTACAACAGTTTCATCTACCTAATGTGTTTTTTACTTTAAATGAATGAATGAATTTATATTTTTCTCTAGATTATTTGAACTTAAAAGCATTTTGTCTAACTTAGCAATATTTTGACATTTTTGATAGTTTATCATTGCATCATTTGTGTTCAGATTTGCCTAACCTTGATCTTCTTGGATGCATTTAATGGGTCTAGCAATGAAAATTGCATTGTATTTTGAATGTTTAATCAGTTGGAACTCACAGAATTTGCAATGGAGGTGGACTACATATGAGTTGTATACATGTGGCAGCGGGTTTTAGGTCATTTGGTGTTAGCTATGGAGTCATAAAGGTTGCATTAGTGGTTAGGATGGTGTTATGTGCTTCTTCCATAGTGAATGCCATTTTAGCCACTTTGAATCAGTATGCCCTTCCTTTCACTTGTGGAATACTTCAGTTAGAGCGTCATTGCTCAGCAGCTATGCTGGTCAAGGAATGGAAAGTGAATGAAGGATTTCTATGAATGTAATTTGTTCACTATTAAATTTGTGTCACGCTTTAAAGCAGGCAGTGAAGCAAATAGATAAAGAAAGAAAAAAAAATCAAGGTATCACCAATTTGGTTATGATATTTTTTCATAATTTGTTCATTTAACTGCACAAAGGTGTAAAATCAAGAAAGCTAAAGAGTAAACTACTTCAGCCTGTAGCTGGAGGCACAAGTTCAGTGAAAGACTGCTTATCAAGGTTCGTGAATTGGGATTCTTGGTAAGACTGGCGTGAGGGCTATCAGATTCAATTCAAGTCATTTGAAATTTAGAATCAAATCAAGAATTAAAGTAAATGACATAGTAAAAAAATTATAAATATTTTGAAAGAGAGCCATATGTTATAGAAACAAAGTTAAAGAACTTGAAACTTTAAAAATATAAATAAATAAGACTTGAGACAAAGCAAATTCCTATGTTTTTTTTAAACTTTATCTCAACATGCAGGAAAGCAAATCAAAATGGTAAAACTATGGTATAGATTTACTTTATTTGTTTATGATAAATACATGCAGTTGACGCATTTATTAAGTAATTAGATTTTGGCGTTAATCGTATCCTAGTCATGGATTCTAGTGTTGAAGAATCATCTCCCTTTCCAGTGAATCTAGACTGTTTTCTTGCTATATGAATATGACGTGAATATTAAGAAGTATAACTTCTTGCATATCTCTTGCCTCATCTTGTTTTTGATCTATTCATTTGAGAGTTCATTGCACAGTATATTTGCTTCATTTTTGTGAATTAATTATTGGGTGTTTTATTTTATTGTGGTGATGGGGTTTGGTGTTGACGTACGGATGTGTGTGCTGAATTTTCTGTGAACTTTTTGTTCAAGGCCTTGGCTATATTGTTGGTAGACGTTATGTGTTCTATTTATTGAAATTTTGGAGAGGTTTTAATTCAATATGTTACTTATTGCTTGTTACTTATCGCTTGTTAAGCTTCTTGAAGATCCCAAGAAAACTACAGAGATTATTTTGGAGGCGTTGAAGAATACAGGACAAAGGGGAATAATTGACCGAGGTTGGGGAGGACTTGGTACACGTGAGTGTCCCCCTCCCCCCCCCCCCCTCCCCTTTTTTCTGGTTAAATGATTGATGCCTAGTTCTTGGTTAAAATGTCTCTTTCAATACATTCACCTTGTATATGATATTGGTAACTATGGTTGACCATATTGCTTTCCAGAAATAGATGCATCTTCCTCCTCCCATCTTTCCTCCTTTGCCTCAATCAAGAAAATAACTTGGTATCATTTTGAACTGTTAACTGTTCTGTTCTTGTGTTGACCTGTATCTGATTTGCTACTTCTCAGGGCATTTCTTATAGTTTTACACTATACGCGGAATGAAAACATATTGGTGTTCAAAACGAATTTTTCTTAAATTAAATTGCATACTAAGTAAAATCTCTTGCAGAACTTTTGTTATATCAATCTGTTTGTCACTCCACTCTGACCCTTATGTCAAGAATCAAAAGGATCTGTCATATAATTGTAATTGCTCTACATGTTGATTACCTGGATAATGGCAATGACATAATTGCTAAAGAAAAATTTACTAATGACATGATCATGCAACAAGTTAAACCTTGACATCCTATTATATTGCAATGTAGTGGGAAGATCTCTAATCTTCCTATCCAATGGTGAAGAGTTGGTTGAGTATTCTAGAATGATTAGGGATATGTATTGAAATTCCTCAGTCTCTCAATACCCTTTCCTCCTTTGATGCCATCCTTAGTTCTGCTTCACATTTTGTCTTTGATGCCATCCTCTCATTTTTGACAAATACACTCATTTATAAGCCATTGTCTTCATGTGTTCTGTGATTTTGTATCATTTCATTTTATTGGGTTCTGAAAATTCCTTGAAACACAATTTTTCTATATTTCAACCTTCTGGAATTTTCATGTATTATTACTTATCTTATCTAATATACATCATACGGCAGTTAAAACTAGAAAGGAAATGAGCTTTATTTCTCTTCCTTCAAAAGCTCTTCACCAAGCTCTGATACCAATTACAAAACTAAAAAGGAAAGGAGCTTTATTATGGAAATAAAGAAATTTGGTTTAACATTAAACCAAACTACTCCATTAGCCAAATTATATCAATTCTCCAATGATTGCTTTCATTGGGTCGGAAAATCTTTTGTCAAAAATTACCGCCAAAATAGGAGTATCTATCCCTTGGCTAAATAAGGTCAAGTATGGTTACTTGAATTAATCCAATATGAATATATTGAATTTCGTGATATTTCTTTTTCATCTTGCTACCTTTTTCTTATAAAAAAGGAATATCAATATTTCTTCTTCGACTATTTTGCTTGAGTGTTACCACCGTATTGTTTAAACACTCTTGTCGAAAAAGAAGTTAAATTTTGAAAGTTTGTAAATTTCGAACAAAGAACTTCTTGCATTTTTCGAATTTTGCTAATTCTTCGCCGGTAAAAGTTTTTTCTTCCCGATTACATCTCCAAGTCGAATTGCGTAATTCTTCTTGAGATATTTCTTGACTATTAGTAGTCATCATGAAGATTAGTTTTTCATCCTAACTTTCTTCATCACTAGAAATTTCAGATAAGATTTCTTCTTCATCGTAAATTTCTTCTCCATATATTATTTCAAAATCTTGTTCTTCGAGGTTTTTGATCATTTTCTTTGCACTTTTTCCCCTTTTTGGGCATTCAGGTGCATAGTGACCTTCCTCGTTACAAATGTAACATTTACAAGTCTTCTTTTTTGAAACACTTGTTTGTTTCTTTTTTCGAATATACTTTTTCTTTTTTGAAAAAGTTTTGTTCTTTTTCCAATGTTTCTATTTATATTTTCAACGTTTTTTGGAAAATCCTTTTCTTTTAGGAAATGTATTACAACCAATTTTTCAATTTTCTTTTAAAATTTTATCACAACATTTTTGACCATATTGTGAGTTTGAAATTTGATTTTTTATCTGTTTTTTCGCCTTTACTTCTAGACATCGATCCGCTATCTCTTAGAACATAATTAATGCGAAACCAAGATTATCATTTTCTTCCTTCCCCATTTTTTTGAGAAAAGAGATACCTTATAAAGCAGGCATGTTTTTTAGCAAACTGATTTCTATTTCACTTCAAATTTGTGTTGCGCCAGAATTCCGGATTGTTTTTTGTCTAGTAGATTGCCCTCATGATTGGTCGTTCTCAATGTTTGGTCAGGTGAGATGTATTTCAAGCTACCTTTAGATTAGCAAACCTGTTATTTGTTTTTCTATTTATTACTTCTTTAGATATAAATTCAGAGGAATTTACAGACATCTAAAGTTATATGATATATCATCTAGATAATTGCATTTTGTATCTTTTAAATGCTATTATGCATGCCAGGAATTGCTATACTCTATGAAGTGTGTGTACGGGTATGGGTACGGCAATACGGTAAAATCTATAAAAAAAAAAAAAGTAGGATTAGGGTACGGGTACGGGTACGGGTACGGGTACGGGTACGGGTGCCGGGGGGTATGTTTGTGAAAAATATTTAATTTTGATTTAGAGTAATGCAAAAATTAGTTAAATGATTTAGTTTGTTACGATCCAACCTACAATTCACATTTAATGTCAAAAGTAAAGATCTAAACCATTATTAAATATCATTATATTAAATTACGTACAAACCATAGCTTAATTTTAAAATCATACTAAGCATAATAACAATAAAAAAAGTCCAATGAAATTAATTTTACCTTTGTATTAGAAGAAAATACTATTTTGATTGAGGTACGACTTGAGTATATATTAGGTACATCTGTGGTACGACAAAAATTAAAAAAAAAAAATTGGATACATGTTTCGTGTACTCAGTATATATGCAAAAGTACCACATGAAGTACCAAAGGCTCAAAGACGGATACAACGTGCTTGTCGAAGTACCCATGCTTCATATGCTATACTAATGCACAATTTTTTTTAGGCATTTTAAATTACCGGATATGTGTGAGAAATCACTAAATGAAAATAATATATCATAAATATGCAGGTACACCATGGTGGCGCTGGAACCACAGCTACAGGACTAAGGGCTGGGGTAACATTCTTGTTCATAGTTTTTCGTTTTAGATATTGGTTGCATATGAGAATAATATCAGTATAATTATGATGTTTCAACATGGCTAAAATGTGTTTTATGTCTAGGAAACTGATTATTCTAATGGTTGCAATTTGCAAAGATAGTTCTTGGCAACAAGAGATGGTAGTTATGTGGCAGTAGACTGTTAAAAAATTAAAATGATTGTTTATTAATTAAGTCCTTACCATTGTTCCCAAAAAAAATTAAAATAATTTTTATTTTTATGAATACAATTTTGTTAGAAAAGGTAGAAAATTACAAAACTATACCATATTCATAATTGTTATCTTAAATTTTATTTCATGAGTAGTTCAAATATTTTAAATAACAAATTGTTTGTGGAGGTATAAAAATATTTCAATTTTATATTGACAAAAAAATGTAACCAAAATTTCAATGGTTCAAATTATTTAGATTTGTTATTTAATGTACTCTCATAATATGCTATATTCAATTTGAGGATTACTTGAATATGCTATACGACTATAGCCAAAGAACTAGTGATTCACTAAGCAACTAGTGCTTTGGATCAATTGTACATTTCAATTCTAATTTGGCAAAGACTCCAATTGCTTTGGCAAAAATAGTTATCACTTGAATGAGGACTAATAAAAATATGTTGATGGATTATATCTAAATTATACTATCCTGATCTGATGATTACATTGGCTGTTCTTTTTTTATTAATTTATTTTCTCCTCCCTGAAACTGATATTGTGCTTTATGAGAACCGATTTCCATTTCTACACGCTATACCTAAGAAGTGTAGTTGGTTTTACCTAATGTCTACATCATGAAATGCAGTGTCCAACAACCATAGTTCCATTCTTCGGAGATCAGTTCTTTTGGGGTGATAGACTTTATCAAAAAGGACTGGGACCAACTCCAATCCCTATATCTCAGCTCAGTGTTGGAACCTTATCAGATGCCATAAGATTCATGCTCAAACCAGAGGTAATTTACGTGCGAGTGAATGTGGGCATACTCAAAATGAACTTGTCTGAAAATGTTATGGATTAGACCATTCATTGTCATTGATCATTCTAATTAGCATGAAAAATTGTCGCAAATATAATTCTTAATTAGGTAGTGCTGTAAGTACTGGTTATTTTTATCTCTCCTTTTTTGAACAAGTGAATAAGAGAACTGAGTTTTATTCAATTTATCAACTAGTAATCAATCAAACATCAATTGAACAGTTCATCCATCAATCAATTGAGCAATTGAACTATCAAATCTACAAATCTCATAAGAAAACAAAAGGCAATCAATGAAGAAGCATTTAAACTGGAAACTATAGAAGCCCACTTCTGTAGGGAGAAAACCACGATGCCAACACCAATCCACATTGAATCAAACAACTACAAGACTCAAATGATAGGAATTATGGCCTTCACCAAAGTTTACCTACAATTGAGTCTACCACATGCTTCAACAAGCTTGATCTTTGCTCCAAAGCGGTCTTGACATTCTCAAGCATTGTAGATCCCTTGAAGTGTGCTTAAGGTTTCAAAAAGCGGTGTTACGTAATAATTGTGGCTGTAACGTTACGGTTGCAGTGGTAGGCATTACCCATTACAGCCGCTTTTGTGGTGTGATAGAAATTTACACATGTACCAGCTGTAGCGGCACCGTAACAATATGTTACACACCTTTACAATATTCTGAATAGCTTCCTTTCTCCCCTCTCCCCTTTCCTTCCCTCCAACAAAAAAAAGTTTACAAAAAAAGCACGTAGACTCAAGTGATCTAAGCCTAAAGAAAAAACATTGTATGAATTTTTTTTTCCTTATAATTCTTTTTATTTTTTGTTTAATTACATTAGCTTGTAAAATTAAAAAATATATATAAACAGTGATTGTATTTATTTTTATATTAATTTCATTTAATAGTTAATTGTAAATTTTTTTTATTTTGTTATTGTAATGTGTTGTCTAAAAAATGTCTTTTAAAAACTAAAATAAAACCAGTAGCTCAAAAATAATTTTTGTTTATTGGACAATTTTTATTTTTATAATTATTTCATTTAATACTTAATTGTAAATAATTTTATTTAGTTAGCTGTAAAGTGTTGTCTAAAAAAATTAATTGCTCAAAAATAATTTTTTTATGGCACAAATTTTATTTTTATAATCATTTCATTTAATAATTGTAAATATTTTTTATTTAGTTAGTTCAGGTATTGGTCAAAAATAATTTTGTAGACATTTAAAATCAATTATTCTTTAAATCATTAACTATTGAAATAAAATGTAAAAAGCTCTTTTTGTAGTGATTTAAAAATATGAAATATATTAGATCATACTTAAAAACTAACAAAAATTAATCAAAATATATTTTAAACCCCAATAAATGTGATTCTTGGGGGAAAAAAAAATATGCATATTAGTAAGTTTTTTTTCACATTGTGAGAAAAATAAAAAAAATTACGGTTCTTGTTATCGCAACCGTTATGCTACGGCCTTTACACTCCGCAGCCGCACCACTGCAACCGTTATGGCAACCGTAACCGCTTTTCGAAACCTTGATTATAACAACATTAAAAATAATAGAACTTAAAATTTTAAAACAATGAGCAGAGGAATTAATGCAGCAGTGAAGCCTAATATCAATCTCACAAATTCTCTGGAGAAGATGAACAAAAATAAAGGAACATAGTTATTGTGTATTACCCTTTTGCATAACCGGTGCCCCACTTCTAGTATTAAAGCAATGTTGTTGCATTCCTTCCTCACTTTGAGCCCAATAATCTTAGCTCATGGGTGCACTATGTACATCTTTGGAGTTAAAATTTTTTTATTAATTGTTAGTGAGTTTGATAAATTAGTTTGGTGAGATGAGTGGCTGTGGACATCTAATTCATTTACGGAATTTGTCCATGAAGAAATGTTTTTTTGTGATCCTGCATTGGGGTTCCATACACATATTGGAACAGGCTCGAGCAATTAGTTAAGTTTTGTTGAACATGAGATTGCAAATGGATGTTAATTGCAAATTGCTGTTGTTTTCTAAGGGAACTTGAGGATGAAATGAGATTTTGAAAATGATAACTTGTGCTTGAAAGTTGTAGACTGTATGTCATCAGCTATTTTGTTCTTAAAGTTCTAAACCTTCACATTTCCTTTCATTTTCCACCTTCCAGAAGCACGATTTGTTCTGCTTAATCTTAATGTACTTTCTACTCTCCCAGGTGAAATCTCGAGCAATGGAAGTGGCAAAATTGATAGAGAATGAAGATGGTGTTGTGGCTGCTGTTGATGCATTTCACCGGCATTTGCCTCCAGAGATACTACATTGCCAAGGTCATTTTTACAGGACAATGACCATCCAAACCCTCTACAGTGGCTCTTATTCAAGTAGGGAAATTATGTTTGCTTCCTTGTGGTTCGTAAGCTTGCTGCAGTAATTTATATGTATATTTGCTTCCTTGTGGTTTGTAAGCTTGCTGCAGTAATTTATATGTATATGCTTCATTTTAATTGTTTAAATTTTTTTATTGTTTGCATCAATTTCTTCATTTTATACATTTCATTCGTCATTGTATTCATTTTATTCACATCATGTACACAAAAGGGATTCTTTAGTAAAGTTTGAATGTAAGAAACTGTACATTGGGCTGGCTTGTTGATTCAATTCGTGGATTTTATGCCAATTATTGTCATTGGCTTGGATTTTGTATTATCTCAATCTTGTTAAGGAATACATTGAATTGTTTGCATCTGAAGGACATGACTTAACATTTTCAACTGAGAGTAACCTTATTTATCATGAATTTTAGACACCATGGATGAAGACTGTCACCTTCCCTTCATCCATCAAGTGCATGCAAATCACAATATATAGTTACTTGCTGTTATTGCTATGCACCAAGTTTAAATTTACACAATAAGTTCAAGTTCTGAATACTTTATTTATTTATTTGTTGGGTAAATTACTTTTCAACTTGCATGACTTGTATATTTTTGATGTCTCTCCACCTGGATTCCATATAGTAACTTATATTAGTTGGTGCAGCAGATACCCCGCATTTGAAATACATGTCCCCAGGCCCTTAATCATGTGTCTCAAATTTTTGTGCAGCACTGTGACCTTCCCTCCATCCACATCATGAATTAAATTAACTCAAAACCATTTGTTATACAGATCAGTATCAACTGGCTCACCACTGTAGTACCTCATGTCTCCATTATAGATCCTCAATATTATTGTTGTTGCACCATGAGATGCACCGTGAATTTGTACTATTGTAGCACCGGAGGTTGGGTTTGGCACAAAACCATAGCCTTCGAATTGCCATTCTCCGGATGAATAGTCAAGCCCCTACATGAAGATCAAAATGGTAAGTGGATGAAACAATTTTGTGGAGCTTGACAAAAGTTATTCGAAAAGTTACAGAAAATGAGGTGTGAGCCAGATTGATTTGAGTGTCTCACATCATAGTAAATTTGAATGTATACCAGACTTTTCATACTATTCCAAACTCAAGCAAATTTTTTAGTTTATAAAATTGTGAGATCTCACAATTTTTGAATGAACAATTTCACTTTACTCTCTTGTGATTTACTCCATGTGGATTATTCCATCATATTTGGAAATAATCACATAACTTTTTGTGGTTTATTGACTGAAGTACACTATTAAGTTAGTTAATAATTTAATAAAAAAAATTAAAATATCTCTCAGATATAAATAACATAAGTGTATGAATTGCGAATATTTTCGTGATTTGATTAGAAGGCAAAGTATTCTTTAGCCTCCAGTGCCTTATTCCATGTGTGGTTTATTTCATTGTAATTTGAAAATGATCATAAGATCTCTTTCTATTTGGGACCTCTTTTACACCTGATGCAAGTTGAACGGAATGTTTAATGGTCGGCATCAGTTCACAAACTATAAGGGAACCATGCGGTTATTTCCAAATGAGAGGGGAATAATCTGCCCATGAACAAAAGTGCAAGGGGGTAAAGTGAAATTTGTCCAATTTTGTTTTTGAGAAACAATAAATTTTCACTGTTTTGTATTTGAGAAATTGTGAACATTTTCTCAAATAATGGAAATTTTATGAAAATTGTGAAATTTTGGGTGATTGTATGGTGAAAATTAAATTTATGTAATCAAGGCCTATATATAGAACAAATTTGAACATAAGATAATAATTTTAGATAATTTTTAGGTAGTTAAGTTTGAATTTATAATATTTTTGTTTCTCTATTCCAAAGCCTAATATATATATATATATATATGTAGAGTTATTTTGCGAAAAAAATATCTTAGTAACTTTTAAATTTTTTTATCTAAAATATGGGGTGAAAAAAATAATATGTTTGGGATGATTTTTTAACTTTTTACGAAAAACATACATAAATAAATAAATAAATAAAATAAAGAAAATAAAATATTTGAATTTTTATATATTTATTTGACACTTAAACTTTTTAAATAATTTTTTAGTTTTTTACTATAATCTGAACTTTCCAAACTTAACCTTATTCTAATTTAGAGCAAGGGTTGTATTAGGGGAGGGAAGGATGTGGGGATTGAATCCCAACCTCCTCATGAGCTAGGGTTGGTGGTGGGCACAATCACTAAACAAGATTTATTTGGTATAATTTTTACAATTTGAAAATTTGAAAATTAAAAATTAAAACATTTCTTTTCTCAATTTATTTAATAATTAGTTGTTTTTAATTTATTTAAATTATCTTTACTACTAGCGAGTAGTTGTACTACCAACTACTCTGACGCAAATATTTAAGTAAATTTTAAAAAAATATAAAATTATCTATAATTTGCATCAAATGAAAAATTATGTAGTGATCTTGAAGCATTGCCCCATAGTACCTGTGATAACCATGTCCCGAATTATGTTAATTGGTCCTTATTATGAATATGATTACATGTTCGATACGATTTTGTGTACCATTTATGTGAAAATATGTGGTTTTGAATTCCTATCTGTTCACCGTAGGAATATCTGTTTGGGTATCTGCTTTGGAAATTAAATTGAAGGCCTTATCGGCCACAGAACCCGAAATTGATTGCGCCATTGTGATTGGCATAATTTTTAGAGCCTACGGTAAAATTTAATTAGAAATTGATTTGGATCAAATTAATCAAATGAAATTAATGAATTAAGTGCCCAATTGTTTTATAATAAAATAATGGTTGAGTGGGGGCCTTTATACACTCAATCTCTCTCTCTCTCCCTAGCCTCATTTTGGCTGATCATAAACTCAAAGAAGAGAAGAGGGTCGGCTAGAGGAAGAGAGAGTAGGAGATTGAAGGTTGGTCAAGAAACTTGAAGATTTTGAAAGATTACTCAAGAATTTGCTAGAGATTGGAAGGATTGGGCCTCTAGGTAAGTGAATTCATGAGTTTAATGTTGTAATTTTGTGAAATCAAGTGGTATGGTAGCTCATGGCCAAGGTTGAGTTGAATTTGAAGTTAAAATGAACATGCATGTGCATAATTGTTACAATTTTGAGTGTTCTAGCATGTAGCATGTTAAATATGAGGAATGGAGCATCAAACTTTACATGCATGAGTAGTTTTGTGTAGCTTCATGATTTGGAGCATCATTTGACCTATTTGAAATGGAATTGGAGTTAAAAGATTGTATGCATGATTGATCATTGGAGATGTGAAGCTCATATGGTATTTGAAAGCATAAGCCATGATTATACAAGAATGTTGATTGATTTTGGAGAATTGAACCATGATTTTGAGTAATTAGCTTCATATTGTTTGTGTACCCTTGAAACATAATGTGTTTATATGTTTTTGGGACTGAAATCATGAGTTGAGACCTTTGAATACCAAAATGGAACTCCAATAACAGTTTTGGAATTTCCAGAAAGTTTGATGTCCGCCGAAGGAAACCGCCGAAGCGTGAATTTCGTGTTCTCAAAGATTTTTGCAGACATAGATCCGCCGAAGTGAAGTCCACGCCGAGCAGGATCCATGTAGAGGCCTTCCGCCGAGCGCCAGAGTGCACGATCGAGCGTGAATTGACCTAACCAAGATTTTTGCAGTCTTGGGTCCGCTGAGTGAAGTCCACGCCGAAAGGGACCCTGCTTTTTGAAATTTCGAAAATGCATTCTCAATTCGCTTTCCGCTCCTTTCACTTCTAAACACTCTTAGGCATGCATTGAGCATTGTGAATGAATTAAAGAGATAAGAATAAAGCCTAAAGAGGAATATGTGAATTAAAGAACGGATTGAATTATTTGTGACCCATATGTGTTATGTGATATGTAGGGTCAAGCTCTAGGGCAAATCCACATGCCGATCATAGTGAGTAGTATCTTAATAAAGTTATTTGAAATATGCTATTTGTCCAATTGCTTAGCTTCCTATAGGTCTGTAATTTGAATTATGGACAAACGCTTACTATGCTTAAAGAGCGAATGGGCCAAAGGCCAGTTTGATATGAATGATATTTTGATATGAATGATAGTTTGATATGAATGATAGTCTGACACGAATGATAATCCGATATGAATGATAATCTGATATGAACGACAATCTGATATGAATGATAGTTTGATAGGAAAGGATAAATGGGTCAAGGCCGCTTTGATACGAAGTTTGAATGGGCTCGAGGCCGCTTGATCTCAATAATAGAGTGAATGGGCCAAAGGCCGTTTTGACATTTAATGTATGGGCCAAGGCCGCTTTATGTAAATGAATGGATCAAGGTCGCTTTTGATAGAAATGAGGACCGAAGGTCATTTTGACATATATGAATGGATCTAAGGTCGTTTGACATGAATGAGTGGACCAAGGTCGTTTTGACATTTAATGTATGGGTCAAGGCCGCTTTTGACAGAAATGAATGGACCGAAGGTCGCTTTTGATAGAAATGAGTGGACCAAGGTCGCTTTTGACATATATGAATGGACCTAAGGTCGCTTTTGACATGAATTCAGAGGTCAAGGCCGCTTTTGACGAACGAACGAATGGGCCAAGGCCATTTTGATAGAAATGAATGGGCCAAGGTCGCTTTTGACATAAATGAATGTCAAGGCCGCTTTTGACATGAATGGAATCAATTGGCCAAAGGCCGTAATGTTTGGAACTACACCACTTGATTTGAATTTTGTATAGTTATATATATCCGTTAAATGGAAATAGGAATTGGGCCTAAGGCGCTTGGAACATGTTGTTCTACCTTTTATGTAACTTCAGATTTGATTTGATATTATTCATCGGGCTTTCGCCACGCTATTCATGTATTTGTAGGTGAGCCAAGAGAAGTCTGCACCACCTCAAAGTGAAGTCTCAGATGGAACAACTAAGGTTTTGAGAGAGTCACTTGTGTCTCACGACGAGACCCGCCTTCGCCTTTTGTTATGTATTTACATTTTGTCGTTGGCGGTTTTGAATACGCTCAGATATATTTTTTATGGGTTGACTTAGTTTGGATGATCCTGCGTGATAGAATCTTATGTCATTACACTTTCATGTGAGTTATTAACATATGTACGTATGGAATGTTATGGTGTGCATATAAGCACAACTCTATGGATAAAGTTTTAAATTTGCTTCCGCTTGGTCCCTTTACTCGATGAGTCTTATCTTATTCGGTTTGAGGTCAGATAATCTCGTGATTATCGCCAATTATGGCCTTAACCCATAGGGGCGTTCGAGTCGTGACAATACCCCAACTTAATATGATTGGTTGAAATTACGGATCCACTACTTTTAGAATAATGTTTTGTAGTTCGAAACATATTGGCTGAAATGGCTCAAATATTCAAAACGACGTCGTTTTAGGCAACTTTTTTTTTTTTCCCCCCTCTGTTTTCTCTCTGAAATAGACAGAAGAGAAGAGAAGAAAAGAAAGAGAGAATGAGGAAGAGAGAAGAAGCGAAGGAGAAGAGAGTGTTGCCGATAAGATGAAGGCCTCGGCCGCTGACGAAGCCATTGTTGAAGAAACTTGAAAAGATTCGAAAGAAACACAGGTATTGTGCGAAAAAACTAGGTTCATCTTAAATGAATCATTTTCCATTGTTTAAATCCATCATGGACCATATCTTCTAAAAACAGTATGAATTTCTCTGTGCCTTAAAGCCAACAATTTCTTATTTTTTCCTCATCTATGGAGTCCCTATAACTTGAACCAAATAAATCCTTACAGGAGACCCAAACCACCCAAAATGTTCCCAACAGGTCTCCGATTGGCCCAAAATGTTACATTGCTACTTTTTTTTTTGGCTGAATTTGCTGCTGATGGAAATTCAAATTATTTTGAGAAACTAGGGAGTTAAAGCAGATAATGCAGAGAAAATAAGAGAAGAGGTGTTTTTTAGAGAGAGAAAGCTTACTGAGAGAGTGTTTAGAGGATTGGAAAATGCAAGGAGATAAGGAAAGTTAGATCTGTGTATACACAAATCTATATATATGTGTGTATATATATAAGAGAGAGAGAGCCCACCGTCGCAGTTCAAAAGGAAGAAGAAGAAGAAGAAGAAGAAGAAGACCAAGGCAGAGGATGAGAGATAGAGAAGAAAGAGAAAGAGAAAAAGAAAGAGAGAGAGAGAGAGGCCGGACCATTCGAGCCTCGTAAAAATCGAGCTACATACCAGAATTGTACTTTTTATTAGGCTAGTAAGAAACAATTTGACAAGTGTCAAATGTCTAGTGGTGTAGAGCAATACTTCTAAACCACCCAATAATCTCCCTCACCAAATGACTCATATGGTGTTTGGGGTTCAATTCAAAAAAAAAAAAAAATTGGCATCTTGACTTTTATGAAATAACAATGCTACATCTCTTAATTTATTACCTTTAAATCACCTTTAATGATATGACATTGAAATTAGATCTCACATGATGAAATGTTTAATAAATCAAATTTTAACACTTGTCAAACACATCATAATGAATAATTTTTAAGAGTGATAAAATTAAATGTCTCAAATATTTTTTTTACATAAAGGTATGTGAAAAAATTTAAGAAAAATTATGTGACAATTAATATGACCTTTTTACTTTTAACTTTTTTTAAATTTTTTTTTTTTTTTTTTTTATGAAGCCTCCAAACCAAGCCTCAGTTGTGACTTAGGCTCATATATCTTTCCACATAGATGGGAACGCACATTTTTAACTAACTAAAATCTCGTTGATTTCATCTTAATGTCTCCTTCTAGTAACCTTCACATCAATTGCCATTCAGGATTATTTTTATTTTTGGATGGAGCAATTGAAGATATTTATTTCATTTAATTTTACCTTAGCTTATCTCGTCACATGTTTATTTGAATTGGAATTTTCATTGTTTCCAAATTTCTGACAGCGAACAATTTACTAGAACTGAACTTCTCTGACTATACTGAAGTAAATGTTAGAACAGTCCCGTTACAGAGCCCGAATTATTCATGCTCGAATTGGCTCAAAACCCAAAACGACGTCGTTTTGGGTTTCAAATTTTTTTTTTTTTTTTTGCCCTTTCTCACTGCAAGAAGAAGAAAAAGAACAAGAGAAGAAGAAGAAGAGCAGAAGAAGAAGAAGAAGAAGAAAAAGAAAAGAGAAGAGGAAGAAAGCCAGCAACAAAATCAAAATTTGAAACCCAAAACAAAAACAAACACAGTAACACCACAGAGAGAGAGAGATCAAACCCAAATCCAAAATCCAAAATCAAACCCAAATCCAGATGATCAATCCACTGATTTCAGACGATTTTTTTCTTTTTTCTTTTTCTCTCTTTGAAGATGAACACAGAGAGGGGAAAGTCGAGACATCAACAACACATTTTTTTTTTCGAATTTGAAAATAAAAAATTTCAACTACAACATCATACATTCATCAATAACAACAATCACAAAAAAAAAAAAAATTTTAAATTGTCGAATCCAGATCCACAAATCTGTTCATCAATAAATCATTAATTCAAATCTACTAGAAAAGAAAGAAAGAAAAAAAAAAGTAGAGAGAGTAGAGGCGAGAGACCCACTGGTCATTGTAGTATACACAGATCTGTGTATACACACACAGATCTTCCATGTCTTCATCCTCCTCCTCTTTCTTCCTCTTCTTCTTCCTCTTTTCTCCTTCTTTTCTCTCTCTCTCAGATTCAATGCAAGAAAAAGAAGGAATGAAACCCAAAACGACGCTGCTTTTGGGTTTCGAAATAATCGAGCCAACAGATTTCAAGCCCTCAAATATTTTTGATGCTAGAAATATGGTTTTGAAAATTCTGGAAAACAGAATTTTTCTTAAACTTTGGTCTAATTTTTAGATGGGACCCATGCAATGATTTTCGTGAATCTAAGTGGTAACGCTTCTATGCCGCGTTATGATTCACGTGGTATATTTGGTTGCTCAAACCATTATCGGGTTTATGAAAAATTAAAGCCAAAGTGAGCTTTATGGAAATGGAGTTTTGGTGGAAATTCTTTAAGGTTTATATAATGGCTTGTCCTACATTGATTTAGTGGGAAGTTTTGAGTGGGTTTATAAGGCATGGGATTGAACTTGGGATAGGCCCCAAGGCACCCAAGTTTTGTAGAAAGGAAGGTTATGGGCAAATGGGCTAGACCCATTGGACCCAAAAATGACCATACGCTTACCAATCGCTTGATCGGGTAATGGGCTTGAAGTGCGGTGTGAGGTTGGGTTGGGCTTGTCCAAATTCAATACCTATCTTTTTGGGCCAAAAATATTTGAATTTTATTTTTCTAATATTAAATTCTAATTTTTTGAATTTCGGAAATTAAATTTAAAATTGGGTTCGATTTTTTCCCATCCGAACAGAATTGAATCTGTTTAAATTTCACAAAAAAAACCTGGTTGGAATTCTGTACAGGTTGTTATCTGTTCAAATTCAAATTTGAACCCAAACAGTACCAATTCAAACCCAACAGGTTTAGTACGCTACCTGTTCAATTCAAAATAAAAGGGTGTCACTACATCTATATAATATGAGAAGAAGGTTTTTTAATTTATAGTAGAGACAATTGTTCTACTAGGACATTTGAATGATGAAGATTCATTTGTCTATTTACATAGATGGCTGAGATTATCCCTTAAATATATATCAATATATAACTACACTTGCTTCCGCCCAAAGATTCCTACTCTTCCACGCCTTCCCTCTATTCTATCCTTATCTCTCTCTCCTCCCCTTCTAGCTTGCCCACGTCTTCCCTTCGTTCTATCTTTACCCCTCTCCCTTCTTTGTTCTCGTCAGTTTGTTCTTGCGATCAAATTGTAACTGACGCTAACTGACGCGCCTCTTCATCACAAGGTATTCCTGTCCTCCTTCCTCTCTTTGTTGTATTTTTTTCCCCGAATACAATCAATTTCTGCAGAAATTAAATCAGTTTGTTCTTGCGATCAGATTGCGCCGCTGCTCATCATCACTACTCGCAAGGTTCCCTCTCTCCCACCCTTGGTTGTTCCCTTCGCAAGGTAATTTTGGTCTTTCTCTGTTGTATTTCACATTCGGAGGAAATAGGTTATGCTTTAGGGTTTTTCTCTGTCAATTTTCTTCGAGTTTTGACAATTTTCCTTCAAATTGAATTTTGACAGATCGAAATCACGATCTGCTCCAAAATTGAAATTCTGTTTTCTCCTCTTCATAACGTTTCTGATTCAGAATTCCCTTTTTGTACCAGTTTACAAATGTTCACTTTAATCAGTTTAAATGGGATCAGATTGTAGAAACTGCTTAAATTAGAAAATACTCGGTATTTCGCTTATGAATCAATCACAGAACCCATTCAATTTTACTTTAATCATTGTTCTTGCGACGATTGTATCTTTAATCGTCAATGAAAATAATCGGTATGCCTTAAGTATAAACATATTATCGATGATAACTTTGGTCTTCATTGGCTCTAATGTGGCCTGTATGGTGTCTCTGCTTAGTGCAATTTTTTCCAAATGAAATGAATCACATTAAAGTTTTAATATGTTAAACAAGTCATTCTCATATATACATATAGCTTGAACTGATAATAAAAATCAATGCCCACGTCTGCATTACTGCCATCGCTAATTTTACCTACCATTTAACATTTTTTAGAACAAAAGGACAAATAAATCAAAATTCTAGAGCATTCATGTTAATCTTTTGTGAAGAAAAAACCCAATGTAAATAGTAATCCTTTCTAGCTTGCTTTTCTCGCCCCAAAGAATTTTCATATTTTGATTGGAAAAATATTAATGATATTTGGTGATTGGTGAAGTAGGCTCTAAATTTTATCTTTAGGAATTGACACATATAGAGATGTGTGGCCCAGCTTATGGTGTCTCTTTTAGTGCAATTTAGTCCCGAAAATTTAGAAAATATTGAAACAAGTTCGGGAACATAGGCATTTTGGAGTTGCTTTCCTCTTCATCAATTTTAGAAGGAAATGATAGTAGGCATAGGTGGAACCTGAGTACAAAGAATAAAAATTTCAGCATCGACAACCACCTCCCTTCAACTCAAGACTGCGCAAGGTTTGATTTCTCCTTCTCTCTTTGTGTTTGTTTTACCCTAATGACAAGTGAGTCTTTCAAGAACAAAGCATGGTGCATTTCCCTTTGCAATGCATATCCTTTTTGGTTTTTTTACTTTCTATCATGGACAATGGGATTTTTGAACCTTGATATCTGCTACAGTGGCCACAAGGCATCATTTGGCCATGAAATCCATTAGGACATCCATCTTCAGCTAACTTAATTTTAGTTTAGTGTTGTACAGACCTATATGTTTTAGTATGATAGTGTTCATGGTCAATGGAAAAAAAATGAGCGTAAGTTTCAGGATTCTAAGACCCTTCTCTTTGTGACAAACCCGCCACGCCTTTTGGTATGAGGTATTATAAGTCGATTTTGCTATCTTTATATTTCATTTTATTTTCAAAATGGCACCCTTTGATTATTAATAATTTATTTTTGATTTTATTTAGGAACCCGAGGAGATCCCATGGGTGAAGCTAGAGTCAATATATTGTTGAGTCCATCGAGTTTTTACCGATATGACAAAGTCAAATTTCCATTTGAAGGTTTGCCTTTATTTTTCTGCTTTCTGGATTGGTATTTTGATTTGTGTGCATACTTTCTCTGATATAGTTGAAGAGATATTTTTGTCTTGCTTTCATCAATATTGATTTCGTTCTTTTATTTTTTAAATGGAAGTGTTGCATGTTGAATCTTTTCTTCTTTGGCTAAAATACGTCGGGTACAATGCCCCACTCATGAATTTTGACTTGACATGTTATGCCCAATTGGGCAATGTTTGTTATTTTGTTGGCTTAAGTAATGTTCATGATGGCATGGTTTGTTGATAGTATTGCTCTTGATTTTTTTTTTTAATCACCAAGGTGGTGCAAAGAAGGTTGTCATTTCTGCTCCAAGTAAGGATGCTCCCATGTTTGTTATGGGTGTCAATGAGAAGGACTAGAAGCCAGATATTGATATTGTTTCCAATGCTATCAACAAACCATTAACATTATTAATATCTAGCATTGGAAACATTATTATACCCAGTGTGTTAGTGTTCCCCTTCAATTACTATGCATTTGTCTACACCATTAACATTTATTGTATACTGTTTTTATTTATTTATTTATTATTATTATTATTTTTTATGGTTAATTGATGGAATGCTTTCAATATATTTCGGGGAGAAATTTAAGGATGAGGAGATGGTTGATGTGAAGTCATTACACATTCGAAACTTTCTCTGAAGTTGAGTTTGTTGGTTAGTGCTTTGCTTTGCATTTAACAATTGTTAGGATACTTTGATTGAAATTCATTGATTACTTAGGGACCTGTCTTAAAAAGAGATGTAATCTTAGATTTAATAGTAAACCACTTGATTATCTTTTTCGCTCTATTGTTATTGGTCGCTTTCCGCATAAAAGAAATTTAAAAACTATGCCAATATACTATAAGAATGTGATGGATCCCACAAATTTATAAATCTCCATTCTCAAATTTTCACAAAATCTTAAAAAGGGTAAATTATAAATATGCCCCGATGTTTGTAAAATATTCTCACTTCTATGGAGCTTGCATTTTAAGATTAGTATCTAGAGTTTGGTAATGAGGTGCAGATTGCCTTTGAGTCAAACTTGGTTCTAGATTATGACACAATGCAATTATACAATTGCATTTGTTGTTTGGGATTTTATTTTATTTATTTATTTTTATTTTTGTCACCAAACTTGGTTCTTATGTAGTTATAATTTGATTAGCAACAAGAGCACTAATTGGTGTGCATTTAAGTTTTAATTTCTTTTAAATTGCGTAGCACCGTCGGTGTCAATTATTTGATATTTTAATTTTTTTTATATTTGATTTATTTGGAATTGTAGAGTACACCGTTAAATATATTTTTATAGTCAGATTTTAATCTTAATATTATTTACACTGCACTTTTAGGCACGAGCATACGCTAGTCTATAAATAAGACAAGTCCCTCATTTGATTTTCACCACAATTTTCATACTTCTCCTCTGCTATAATTCTCTGCATTTTGCTACATTTAATTTCTGTGAGAAAGAGTGTAAACACTTAGTGTGTTCGTTGGACAAACAATTTGTAGTGCTGCTATTGTTTACTGTTGATCATTTTATCCTGAGAGATATACGTCCACATTCTGAAAGCACCGTTGAGAGGATGAATCTGTCTTAAGGACACAGTGTCTAACACTGGACTTGATCAAAATATTATTCGAGAAATTAATCAAGTAAGTTGTTAATTTATTTTTTGGTTTATTATTTATTTAAATCAGATTTTAATTTTATTTTTGTAACAAAATAAAAATCTGTTTTTATTTATTTTTATTGGTTTAATTTTTATAATCAAATAATCTCTCTCATTTTCTATTTTTCTTTTTTATTTTGTTTGACGTTTAGTACATAAACAGAATTAATTTATTTAAATACAATAGAGATTGTCCAACAATAAACTCAAATAAATTCAAATTAAACGTTATTATCATTACTGTTATTATTTTACATTTTCTTTTATTTATTTTGATCATAACATTATTGTTTCAATACAAGTGGCAAGGTAACTGAGCTTGCTCAGAAAAAAAAAAAAAAAAAAAAAAAAAGGGTCTGCCCTTGCTTTGGAAGCACTTTATAGATGGGGAGCGCACACTTTTAACTAAGGCTCTATAAAAAGAAAAAAGTTGTATTTTGCAACCTAGGTCAAAGATGTTAAAATGGCTTTTTTGATATTAAAATCATTTGAAAATATAGCTAACAGTTACTTGTGAAATTATAATTATATCTTTCATGTTGTTTAAATGGGTCATATAGATGAAAGTTATTATTTTCTAAAATAAATGAAAATATTTTAATTATTTGATTATGATGTGATAATATAAACAAATATTATGTAAAAAAGTCAAAAATATAACTTTTATTAATTTTCTAAATGACTTTCTGAAAAAATTGAAAAATTTAATTAAAAGTCAAAATTCAACTTTTAATCATTTTTTCAAAACATCCCTAAGTAAAATCACATTGATTTCATCTTAATGCCTCCTCCTAGTACCGTTCACATCAATTGCCAGTTGCAATTCAAGTTTGTTATTATTATTAATATTTTTGAACGGAGCAATTGAAGATATTTATTTCATTTAATTTTTAGCCTTAGCTTATCTCGTCCTAGGTTTATTTGAATTGGAATTTTCATTGTTTTCAGATTTTTGAAAGCGAACGATTCACTGGAACTGAGTTTCTTTGACTCTATTGAACTGAACTCAAAATAAATTCAAATCACACATTATTTTTTTAGATAAATTACTAATACACCTCTGAGTTCAGTGTAAAATACAAATTACTCCTTGTAATTTAAAAAATTACAAATACTCATTTGTCAAAAAAATTTATTTAACAAATTTAACTAAAAAATAAAATTCATAATTGTTCTCCTATACCATAATAAAATTACTTAAATTATTAATTGAAACATATTTATAATATCATTAAAAACTGTTAATTAATTTCCTGATTTATTAATAAAATGAACGATTTGTTATGAAATTGAAAATCTCAGGGGTTAGAATGTAATTTTCAGAATCACAAAAAGTGATTCGTATTTTAATCAAATCTCATGAGATTTATTTGTAATTTATTTTTTTATTTTTTTTACATTTATTTATTTATTTTGATCATAACATTGTTGTTTTAATAGAGGTGGCAGGGTAACTGAGCTTGCTAAGAAAAGGAAAAATAAATAAATTCTGCTCTTGCTTTGGTGGCACTTTATTCAAATTTATTTTCTAAACTGATGTGATAGCGAATTATTTCTATCTTTTAATTTCAGTAAATCTCATTTTAAATAGAGTTTACTATTCTTTGTGTTGGTATTTTTTTTTTATAAAAATACAAGAAAAATATATAAAATAAAATAAATAAAAATGACAAAATAATTCTATTATTATTTATTATTAAAGAATGAAATACACAATAAATTATATAGCTAAAAATACATAAATAAATTAGATTATATGATGGAACATATTACAAGATAGATTCCCATGAACATATAAAATAATAAGCAAAAAATAGTTCAAATATAAAAGTTTGAAGAACAAAAGATAAAAGATACAAATCGAAACCTGTGTGATATCACAGTTTCCTTAAACAGATTCACAGCCTCCCAATAAATGCTAGAGGTATCAGCATCTGCTTCTAAGATACTACGGTCAAAACCAACTAATGCGTAGATCTTCTCAATATCTTTGGCAAACTTGACAATGGTTATATTCCTCTAACAAGAACCAAAGAAGAGGCTAACAAAAGAAAATAGGAAAAAAAAATTTGGTGTAAAAATCATCTTCAACTTTTTATTTTAAAACACCATATCATTTTCCATCACAAAACCTTTCTAAAAAACAACCTCCTAAGTTTGAGGAGAAAGACCTCTATTTATACTTATAGGGGAGAGCCTTAGCCATGAAGGCTAACATCAATGGGGTCATCAAATGTCATTAACTTTAGCTATTAGGGATAGAGTTATAAAGGTTCAAAACTCCAAAACCATTATATAAATCATAATGTGTATACAATGTATAAGTTTTGATAATTAAACTAGATGGGTTGCAAAATGGATACGGGTGTTAGGTCACAACCCAATCCAAGCCCAATCTCAAACACATGCACAAACTAAACCCAGCACAGCTTAGCCCAAAGCTCAAGATTAGGTCCAAGTCCAAGTTTAAGACCAAACCCAACACATGCACAAATACAAGTTTAGGCTCAGTCCAAATCTAAACTCAACTTTATTGATGCCCACTTTATGAGACAATTCTCATTCATTAACTCAATAGTTTCGCTCATTATTTTGTATTGCAATCTTCTCACTTAAGAGAATACAAAAATCACTCAAATTCCACCTCAACCAAATGTTGGGTCTCACTTTAATTTCAATTAAAGTTGCGAAAACTCATTATTTTTCAACAATCCCCCATATGAATAAAATTGGTTAAATAAAGAAAAATGGACAACGCTTAACAATAAAGACTCTAAAAGAGAGCATACAAAATAACCCTACATCGAAAAAGGTAATTGTTGGTCTTGAACCTTTTGTAGTGAAAGCTTATCAAATTTATTGGCTGACTAGTGACCATGATGTCTTGAATTGTTCTGTCGTTTGTGTAAATCGAGACAATAAACCTCACACAGGATTTACTCCAACCATTGTTCTTGTTCTCACTGGTGTGTCCGGTTTGGCCCTAGAACACTAGCCTAGTTCATTGAGTGTTTTTAAAGAATTTGGCCTTGTCAATTCTTAAAGAAACGGTCCCACTTCGCACTGAAATAGGTGACCTACATAAGGTATCTCGCTATACCACGGTTGACTATTCATGGCACTTAGGTCATTAAAAGTATCAGCTTAACCTTTCACCTCACAGGGTATCACTGTATAAAGGAATGGGCAGGAGGACATACCTCCAAAGTGACTCATCCGTTACTCACAATTAAGTTGTCCCTTTGAACCTAGATATTGGGATTTCCAGTCAATTAGGTTGGGTTTTCCGCTCCAAAGAATATTTGTTAAAGGCCTTAACCTCATACCTCTTGACGACTTCTTACTAACTCTTGATTTAACCCTTAGGTTAATGGATCCATAATATTGTCTTTAAACTGTATGTAGCCTATAGTGACAACACACGAGAGTAGTCGTTGTATGGAATTATGTATTTGACGAAAATGTCTAAACCTTCCATTACACGTATACTCTATGCCCTACCAATACTTGATTGGTTGTTGCAAAGTATATAAAATTGCTAGCACAAATTTCAATCAACATGGAATATCCTCAAGAAAACGACAAAGTCATTCAGCTACTTTAGTAGCTTTATCTAAATTATTGAATTCTGATTCCATCATTGATCTCATAATACACATCTACTTGGAAGATTTTCAAGACATAGTTGCACCTCCAATAGTGAAAACAAATCCACTAATGAATTTGTAGTCTTTATATCAAACATCCAGGTGACGTCACTGTACCCTTCTAGTACAACCAGATATCTGGGATTATGCAACCCATAATCCTGACTTCATTGTAAGTACCTTATACCCACACAAATGCCCTCTAAATATAGGCATTGGGATTACTTGTGTATCTACTTAGCCTGCTAACTGAATAGGCTATACCCGGCTTTGTACAACTCATCAAATACTTCAAACTTCCAATGATCCAAGAATATTCCATTATTCTTGGTCAAACAGAGACTAAAGTCTACCGAAATCTTTAACAGACTTGTATCTGACCTATACATCTCAAGACTCTTATCAAAATAATGAAACTGAGAAAGTACACTACTAGCAGATGGTCAGGAAATCTTAATTCTCAGATATACATCTGCAAGGCCCATGTCAAACTTAGAGTTCAACATCCACTTGGTAGTATTGAACATTTTCTCATAACTACCAACAATGAGCATGTCATCTATACACGCACACAACACGATTATATACTATTGTCAATGTCTTTGACATAAACACATTTGTCAATACCCACTTGACAACATAGTGCAGTCAAATTTCTCAAGTCATTGTTTCGGTGCTTGCTTTAAACCATACAACAATTTAAGAAATTTATAGACTTTCCTACCTTACCCTAGAGCTAAAAACCCTTTCGGGCTATTCAATAAAGATCTATTCAACTAAATCTTCATATAGGAAAGCTATTTGAGCATTCATCTTGATGTTTCTTTAGGCTTCATACAATTGCAATCACACTCACCATAACTAGTGATCACGATCAAAGTAATCCAGCCTTCTTCGCTTGTATCCATTGATAACATGCCTATCTTTCATTCACTTGCATCCAAAGATAACTACCTCTGTAAGATCAAGTTAATTTAATAACTACTTTCTAGAGAAATCACAACTTAAAGAGAAGCTTTTAGCCTCACTAGCTACCATATAGGTGTAAGAAGATTAGATAGAAGAATTTTAAAGTCCTAGTTTATTTACATCTTCTAGGCTTATCTCTTTCCTCCTGAAAATCACTTCATCAATTCCATGATTTTAATTTTGTGTAAATCTGAATATCAGATTCGTCCACAAGAAAACCGATATGTACTACTTTATTGTACATAACCGTTAAACATAAAGTCAGCGGATTTTCAGGCCTATCTTACCCACTTAGGTTTAGGTATTGCCACATTCTACATGACACCCCCACATTTGCCATCTTTTGCATGACACTCCCATATTTGTAGAATTTATACGAAGGCTCTTGGCCTATCCAAAATTCATACAGGGTTTTTAAATAATTCCTTGTGTCATAATGAATATGAAACTCTCAAAATCATATCACAGAAAACATATTCCCAGACTGTCATTAACCGAATTAGGTCTTTCTCGAATTCAATGCACCATAACAAGTTTGGTCCAACATGTCTTTCACAACCCAAACCCGCGCCTATAGGTTTAGCATCGTAACCGGCCAGTAATCCTGGGATAAAAGGCCTCTGAACAGAATAATATATAATTAGAGGCTGCGGAAGCAAATATATAAAACACATTGTCCATAGAGCTATGCTGATGTTTATGGGACAGAAATTTAAAACTTTAGTAACACATATGTGACATCATATATATATATATATACATTAGTCGTGCATCAATCCCATATATAGATAAAACAAAAGTGGGACTTAGCCCAATGTACAGATGAACAGAACTTGTACTATACCCAAAAGGCGATAAAGTCTTAAACATAAGCCATATAGACTTGACCACTATAAAGGAACCTCCTCGGGACGGTAGCTAACAAAACTAAGATGCCAGTCATCAACTCGAGCCCGTCACCTACATACATAGTATAAATAGTGAGTGGAAGCCCAAAGGAATACTAACGGATAAAGGATTTAATGAATGATGTCCGTGATAAATATAACTTTCAAATCTCTTATTGAATAGAAGCATGAGAATATTCATATCAAAAACAAAGTCATAAACATATTCATATTATAAGTGGTGTATCCGTTAGCATTAAACATATCTCTTTGGTCAAGCATATTAAGTTTTACATTGGAACCTCCAAGATCGGGTTACATATCTCATACAAAAGCCACTAGATTGTTTCCAAAGTAGGACTTGGGCCACTAGATTGTTTCTCCCTGAAGGCCTCTATTAAGCATACCACAATTACATTTCAAAGAAGTGGATCATCATTCATGTAGTTACAACACATTCTTTTCTACCATTCACACACAGTTCATATCATATCATAATATTCAGAAAGCATTTCATATTGAACATTACTTTATTTAGTTATTACTCACAGATAGCTTCACAAATAGCTTGATAGCAAACCAATAGACTAACAGCTCACGGCGCGTGACCTACATGAACATAACAGATACATATACTGAAACACACGCTTGGATCATACGTAACTCATTTCATTTGGTTCTTAATATGTTTCTACCCTTTGCTCTCATTAGTATGTCTTAATCATGGCCTAGGAATGCCTAGGATGCAATGAGGATGCTAAAATGCACTTGGAAACACTTAACAAAATTTGCTGAAAACAAGGGTCCTGCTCGAGCGTAACTTCCTTCGCTCGAGCGAACATACAAAATGTGAGTGGTTGCTCGAGCGCAACTTCTGTCACTCGAGCGGCCTGTAGACTCTGCAAAAGTATTGGTTGTTTGATTTTTTTGCTCGACGCTCGCTCGACACTCGCTCAAGCATAAGACTCATGCTTTTCGCCGAGCGGTCTGCAAAACATGTAAACTTTAGGAGCTTGATTTCACGCTCGAGCGAACTTTTGATCACTCGAGCGGAGGTGCAAAAACAAAGGTGGTCGCCGAGCACGTGATCTGCCGCTCGAGCGGATGGACAGAATTTGGAATTTTCAAATTGCATTCCCAAGCTCAAAACTTCAATGCAGAGCTGTAAAATGCAACCCTTGGGCCTCAAAACTTGAGAAAACATGTGTAAACTTGCAAATCATTGAGAATTAGAGATCATTTCATGAAATCAAGGCCCAAAAGTATGCCAAATACTGAAATCTAAACTTAATTCTTTGAAAACATAACATGCATGTTTTATCTTGACTTCAAAGCTCCCAAAACATGATCAATTGGTATAAAATGATACAACACAAGATGAGCTCTCAGAACAAAGGTAGACTTGGCCTATGCATGTGAGAATTTCTTGAAATTTAACTCAAAATGTAAGAAAATGTGCATGCATGCATGATATGGCTCATGTTCACCCATTCTAGCTCAATCCTTGCATTACTCAACTAATTTATCTTGAATTTGTGGTTTATACATCATAAGTATACGATTCAAGGGTGGAATTCCTACCTCAACTTCTCAATGAAGCTCTAGTTGGTGAACTCTCTAAGGTTCCAAGTCAATTTCCTTGAATTCTTTAGCAATTTCTTCCAAGCTCTAGTGTTGATCTCAACTCCCTTGGTCTCTCTTCCTCTCTCTCATGTTTGTTTCTTGAAGGCTCAAAGATGATGAGAAAAAGGTAACTCAAGTGGTGTGTATAGGCCTTATATAGGCGTACTTAGGATATTTAATTAATCTTAACTTATACTGAGCAATTTGACATTAATTATTATTCTAATTTAATGCATTCCAAATCGAATTTTAATTAAACTTACCATAAGGTTCTAAAAATTCTATCTAGCACAGAAATCAAGTCAATTCCGTGATCTGATGTCGATAAGACCTTCAATTCCCATAATAAAACAGAAACAGAAACAGATATTTCTACGATAGACAGATAGGAACACAAATAATGCATCACACATGTAATTAATTTTAGATTTCATCTTAATTACTTATTAAGCATAATTAGTCACGGATTAATTGGTAATCATGGATCGTGGTTGTTACAATGTCACTCTGAAGTCAATAGCCTTACTATTTGGAATCACAAACCTAGTGATCAATAGTCTGCTATTTGAAACTTCATAACATGGCCAGTAGTCTTATCACTAGGAATCACTAATTTCTCATCATGTGGTCAGTAGACTCTTCACTACTAGGAACCACAATGTTTTAAATGTGATTAGTAGTCACTTTCATTTCTAGGAATCATCATGTTTTGACATATAATCAATAGCCTCTCCACTACTAGAAACCATCATGTTTTAACTTGTAATCAATAATCTGTTTATTACTAGGAACCACAATCTCATAACTGCGTACCAAAGGGTCTAACACCTCCTAGAACCGCCTGCTTATCTCAAAGGATCAGTGATCTTGTACTCACTAGGAGCCACCAATTTAGGAATATATTTAGAATTCAAAAATTCAGAAATATATTTACCCACCCTTGCGGGTTATCTCATCTTTGCTTTTAAATAAAGTCACATAGTAATCATACGTGCTATAATTGACACAAGGATAACATATTAATTGTCTCTGATTCATTCAGAAATATTATCATGCAATCTTATGATTTCATCTAATCACACTTGATTTCTGTAGATCTTCCTCTAAGAACCTCGCAAGGCTTAAGGTTGTCATGTGGAACAATATTTTTTGTTGTCACCTCTTGAAGCCATTTTGGAAAATCACAATAGAATTTCACTATTCTGTTTTTTTAGAAACTAAACTTAACACTAGAACTCCAAAAGTCTGAAATTTAATTCAAAACTGATCTCACTACTTACCATAGAATCGAACATGGTTAGAAAAGTTTCCAAGAAAACTGGAGGGGTCACACTAGTCCCATTTAAGACCCAGTTAACCTTAGACAAAACTTTCAAGAGCATGTTGACTCCTAGTACATGAAAAACAAATTTAGAATTAAGTTTTCTGATGGATAAACTAGGTTAAAACACACCAAGTTTACAAAACTTATAAGCATTTAAATTTGCTATAAGAATTACACCACTCATAAAAATTAACTGGTACTCCCGAAACTGAGCCCATTATTTCTGAATAAAAATCAAAATCAAAAATATTTTAACTAATGCTAAAAGTTGGTTTCTTTTCCCAAAACAAACCACTTTGTATATAATTATATTACAACCAAAGACTTTCTCAAAACTTGAGTTTCCTACCACTTTGGGAATAAAAAGATTAAACCCAAAGACTTCTCTAACCACAAAGGTTTGAAACCAAATCCATCTTAATTGCCATTTCTAAACAAATCGAATACTCTTTAGCCAAGGCTAAACTTTGGTTTCTATTACAAAAACTAAAACACTTTAGGAATAATAAAATTAATCCCAAAGACTTTCTCTAAACCCAAGGTTTATAATTTCTTTTCTCCATTTCCTTTTACTATAGTGAAACTATTACAAATTAGAAATTAAAACCACTAAAAATGGAAATGAAAATACAATTGTTACAATTAAAAATTGTCTAAATCTGCAAAACGGAGTTCATGGTTGCATCTGGAATCATCTGTTTAGCTAAGAACACACTTCTCCACTTGTAATGCTTATCTTTGTATGAACACATTACAAAACTCTATCATCGTTGTCGCTAAATCTCCATGCTCACTGTTCACATACACACTTGGATACAAGATGAGTTAATGAACCAATAAAGTGAATATTACACAAGTAATTTCAACTATAACTCGCAATGTGTAGTCCAAAGGCTAAAGATGCATTGCAATTACAAGAATGTCATGAGTTGTGGCTATACATCAATTATACATAAAGGAATATTATGGTCATAATGTTAGCAATCCAACCATGCAATTATGAGCAAATATATATAACAATAGAGTTAAACTTTCACTTACCATTCCATGAATACAAAAAAATATTTAGGAGTAATTTCCTTGATTACCCATCAAGACATGAAAGAACTCAAAATTGATACAACCAAAAATAAATAGAATGAATAAGAGTTAATATCATTACAATGCCAAGTTATACCACCATGCGATAATGTAATATAATCAAAAGCAATCACAGAAATAAGACCACTGTTATACTAAATTTTCTCCTAAAACAAACTTGTTTGGAAATACTTTTATACCGGTGAAAACCTCTTGACTAGCTGAGTCTCTTGAAATTCTCAAAATTCAGCTATTAGTTTTTCCCATAATTTAATTAATCAAATTAAATCAAAATTATCACCACACTTTTAAAACAACATATGGAATAAATCCTAAATCAAATTGAACTATAAAGTGAATAATTAAATTACTAAAATTCCGAAGGTCCAATATTATTCCTTATTTTACGCAAAGGTAATCATGTTCAAATAAAAAATTAATAGTCCAATTTACTAATTTCAATTTATTTTATTTGTTTGTATATATATCATCCTTTCTCGCTTAAGTAAACCTGTTTAAAAAGTTAGCTACAAAATAAAACAATCAAACAAATCAAATCAAATAGTAAGAATCTTACATAATAAAATTTTTAATTTTTATAAACTCCTACCAACTTAAATACTAACAATCAAATAACTCATGTAATAATAACTAATTAACATAACATAAATTGCATGAATAAATTATTAGAAATAAACAATTCAAAACAATCCAATAACTCTAGACAATTAAATTAATTTTAATTCTAAGAGTTACAAGAATAACTTAAAATAAAAACTAAATTATTTTTTCAAAACTATTTATAATGAATCTGTTTTAAGATTATTGGTATTTTTTCATAAAAAAATACAAGAAAAATATATAAAATAAAATAAATAGAAATGACTAAACATTTATTATTATTATTATTAAAGAATGAAATACAAAATAAACTATACAACTAAAAATACACAAATAAACTAGATTACATCATAGAACATATTACTAGATGGATTCCCATGAACATATAAAATAATATGCAAGAAATAGTTCAAATGTAAAAGTTTGAAGAACAAAAGATAAGAAATGCAAACCGAAACCTATGTGATACCACAGTTTTCTTAAAATAGATTCACTGCCTTCCGATGAGTGCTAGAGGTATGCTGGTGTTTGTCTCCCAAGATACGACGGTCGAAACCAACTAATACAGAAGCACATCTGAATAGCTTCGGTGAACTTGACAATGGTTGCACTCTCTCTAACAAGGACCAAAGAAGAGGCTAACAAAAGAAGATAGAAAAAATTTTATTTGGTGTAAAAAATCATCTCTAACTTTTTTTATTTCAAAACACGATCTCATTTTCCATCACAAAACCTCTATAAAAAAACAACTTCCTAAGTTGGAGGAGAAATGCCTCTATTTATACTTGTAGGGGAGAGCCTTAGCCATGAAGGCTAACATCAATGGGGTCATCAAATGTCATTAACCCTAGCCATTAGAGTTACTGTGAAGACCCGACCTAACTTTTCGCCTTTTGTTTGACACCGTCAATGAACGAAGGTCACATTTCATATTTAATAAGTTCATCAATGTCATGTTAATAAATATTATCTATACTTCGCCATCCGGGGCGGACCTATAACCGTAATAATTGATAATCCTCTTCGAGTGTGTCAAAAATGAAACTCATAAAGATGTATAATTTTTTTTTTCTCTAGGCGAAATGGATCATACCATCGAACTCAAAGTGTCAAATTAGTCAAAGGATTAAATGGAATTTTCTTGAACCGATTTTTCGACAGCCGGATGTTCTGCAAGATTATGCTTTTATTCAAGCAAAGGCAATTTGTGGTGGTAAAATCACCACGATAGTCAGAATTTCTTGGTGAGGTGAAAGATATATCCACATCACTCCTCTTTTTACCACATACTTCACCATTCAATCCTAGCCATTGATTCTATCTACCCCTTTCTTCCTATATATATCCAATATGTGCAGAAACTTCATATTCTTGCTGAAAATCTGTAGATTTAAGAGAGAAAATCAAACACTTTCATATTTGTTCTTCAAGCTTCAAGTCTAGGTAAATTCCTCTCTATATCTACTTCAATTCCATAAGTTAAAGCCTTCATTTCTTTCCTTTGATTTCATGTTACAATGAACCATGAATCTAAATCCTAAAATACAAATTTAGACTTTATTTCCTCCCATTGATATCATGTTGCAATGAACCATGAGGCTAAAGCTCAAAACAAGGATTTTACCCAACAAACAAATTTTTTTTTTGAACAGACAGTCTACTTTGAAAATTCGCCAAAACATATTTAGGCTACTTTAACCGTTGATATTTGGACCAGAGTTAAATTAGAGTGTTATCTTTCCAACCCAATTTGTTTCAACTCGATCTAACGGCTAGATTGTTGTGGAAATGATTTTTTAGAAACTGCAACGGATCTGACCAGCTTTGTTTTATTGCCATTTTACCCTATTTATGAGCATTTTTGGGAGACGAGTCCCTCATAAAAAAGTTTCATAACATTTTGATTGATAACCTTGTAAAATTTCAGAATATTTTAAAGTGTTTTGATTATGATTTTAGCCTCTGATCTAAAGTGCTACAAACTAAGAATTTCTGGACCATAAGAGAAGGGCCGCTTTTAAATTGTACACTTTGGGATTATGGTTTGAATATTTATTTCATGCTTAGAATTAATTCCTAGACCTACTATAATGTAGTTTTTCATACGTTGTGTTTAGATCTCGGTTCCGGTTGATTTTACCAAACTTCGTGTACATTTAGGTGAGTTCATGCTTATGCTTTTTACATGTATTTGAATATAATGACATGCTTTGATCGATGAATTATTTTGGAGCATGAGTTTGCATTGATTTATGAATAACAGAATAAACATATGATTTTGAACTTTAGCAAGTATGCCTATGATTGGAAAAAATACCTTGAATACATTTTGAAAATCATGTTATGTTTTAGAAAACGTGAGCTAATCTGGATAAGCCGACTCACATTGCTTATAGGCATATTGTTTTTATGAAGCCATGATTAAGACATTGTTATAAAACTCTTGCAAACGTAATAATGTACATTCGAACGGAACATCCCAAACGCTGGGGGAAATTAAAGATACCAACGGATGAGGCGTTATAAAGATGGTTGTTGGGACGCGGCCATCGTCCCTTGGCATGATCATGACCACTTGATATTAGTATGGGTAGCTCCCTACTTCTCTGGCAACATATCCAGTCGAATGGACATATGTATGTATATTTTGATATATATATATATAAGAGCATTTATTTTGTCTTTTCAGCCATTGGGCTTTTGAACATAAACAGTTATGCTTGAAACTTGAAATATTTATGTTTGAACCGTGGCAAACTTGTAAATTGTGTAAATATGTTCTCACAAACTTTATAGTTCACGGGTGTGTTACTAACCCATTTCAAGTAAGGAGAATGCTTAGTGGATAACCAAAGGCCTATTTTTGTGGTGTTTCGTGGCCTGGGATGGATTCTAGACCTATAGTTTTATATAAGTCATGTATTACCTCTTTTGTTGGCATAGGGCCAAGTTATTGTTGTAACTTAACTTTCCTTTATGACTTGTATGACTTATATAGCAACGCTCTAGTTAAATGTAATCACCTAATATTTGCAATGATTTATTTATTTGTTCTCTAAACTAGTTAGTAGTAGGCCTAGGGTGCGTATGAGATGCTTTGTCATGATCTCGATTAGCCCCTATTTTCGTGGCGATAGCTATAAAGGTTCAAAACTCCAAAACTATTATATGAATCATAATGTGTATATAATGTATAAGTTTTGAGAATTAAACTAGACGGGTTGCAAAATGGATACGAGTGTTGGGTTACAACCTGATCCAAGCCCAATCTCAAACACATGCACAAACTAAGTTTAGCACAGCTCAGCCTAAAGCTCAAGACTAGGTACAACTCCAAGTTTAAGACCAAACCCAGCATATGCACAAGTATGAATTTAGGTTCAGTTCAAACTAAGACTAAGTCCAAATCTAAACCCAACTTCATTGATGCTCACTTTATGAGACAATTTTCATTCACAACTAAATAGTTTCGGCTCATTATTTTTATATTGCAATCTTCTCACTTATGAGAATACAAAACCACTCAGCCTACTTTAACTGACAATTGGGTCTCACTTTAATTTCAAATTAAACTTATCAAAAATCCATTATTTTCCAACACTATGCACATTATTAGTTTGTAAATATATATATATATATATATAAAAGAAAAGTTGGTTTGTATAAGATTTTACAACCGTGCTACAGGCCTCGAAAAGAGAGGCGCGAATTTGCCTCGAAAAGTTTTTTTTTTTTTTTTTGGTTTTTTTTTGGAAAGGTTTTTATGTGTATCATAAAACCTAAATCCTAATAAAAAAAAATCAAACCAACACAATCCAACAAATAAAATAAAACAAACCAACATAGCCCAACAAATAAAAAGAAAAAAAACAACAACAACATCAATTTAGCCTATGTGATTTGATAAGATTAATGAGTTGGGTTAGACTGATTGGGTGATAAAATTGACTGATCAGTTAGACTATTGGTTAAAATTTATTAATTTCATATAGTTTCTAAACCCATCATTACACATAACCATTCTTAAAAAATAATAATAATAATAATAATAAAAAAATTACAACAGTCCAACAAATAAATTAATAAAAAACAACCAAACCAACACAGTTTATAAAAAAAAAAAAAAAAAAAAAAAAAAAAAAAAAAAAAAAAAAACCAATTTCGAGCCACATTCAAAACCTCAATCTTTTTCCAAGATTTTATTTATAAAAATGAGTAATGCAATACTAACAAACTTATTATCCAAATCGACGTGGCAGTTGACTTCATATCGTGTTTGAGTTTATTAGTTTAAGGTTTTGTTTGATAATATTATTTTTTAATTTAAAAATTAAAAATTAACAAATTATATAAAAAAAAATTGAAAATTTTATTTTTTCTTTACTGTTTATATATTCTTTTTATAAAAAATTAAAAAATCATTTTAAATAATTATTATTTTTGAACTATCATGTCTCTGTACTTTCTAACAAATTATTATTTAATATATTCTCTTATATTTTTTATTCACTCAACACAATACACATTTACATATTTTTTTTTATCAATTATAATATTATAAAATATAACATATACATATTTTAAAATTACTGAATAATTAAGTGGTGGTGCATGTCTTTCGTATTTTAATAACTTTTTTTATAAGTTCCCCGTTATTTACATATGTTATCGTACGCTTGAGCCACACCAAATCACAGAAATATCCGCCAATCCCATTTGCTTGTTACTTACACACGCCGCTATTATCTTCTCTCTCTCCATTTCTCTCCGAAGGTTTAGGAATCTCTCTCTCTCTCTCTCTCTCTCCCTCTCCCTCTCGCGGAACGTCAATGGCGATATCTGTAGCAGCGGTCACTGTTCGGCCTCTGAACTCGGACCACTCAACCAGCTTATCTTCTTCGTCTTCTTCAAAGCTGTCTTACTTGTCTTCTCTGCAATTCCCTCGGCGGCTTCGGCTCATTCGAATCGGAAACAAAGGGTTCTCCTCATACACGCGGCCTCGAATGCTTCCACTGGTAATAATTACCGATTTCTTGCACCAAATTTGTGATTTCTCTGAGTTTTTTTTGAATTTTCTCTCATTTGGAGCGTGGTATCTTGATTTGGGAAAGACTATAACGATTTTTTTTTTTTTTTTTTTTTGCATAACTTCACATTCATAAATACCAAAGATGTGACGAGTCATAACTAAAATAAGGTCCTAATTGAAAAAGAAAATTAGTCGTAACGAAAATGACATAAATTAGGGTGCTCCCTCTTGATTTTTACAACTTTTCTTCTTGGAGCTTGAGATTCTTGGATTGAGCTGTGAATAAGTATTGGATGAGTGGCAAATTGATTGAGAATTTTAGAGGCTTATAAATTTGTAGGATTAATTATTGTTATCAAGATTTACATTGTTTAGTTTGTCTGAAAATTCTGTTGAGTTTCTCTAAGGGCAGTTCTATTGCTGGGGCAGCGTAAAAACTTTTTTGATGCATTGAGTGATTGTGCTCTGCCCTAGCAGCAGTCACTATTGCTCTGGCAATGGGGCTGCCCTTCTCTTATTGTGGAGTTTAGGGTTTAAGGAAATGTTGGTAGGTCAAAATTTGGGAAGGTGGATTTCAGATGTTGACTTAGGTGGGGAGAGGAAAGTTAGGTCACATGAATCATGAAAGAGAGACACAGACAATTGTATGTTGCCCTTAGTACTTAATTATCATTCTGTCATATATACCCACTGTAGGATCTCTGTATACCCTTTTCACCAATTATTGCCTTACCTTAGTCAAACTTACGTGTGTCTTTGTGAAGGTGAGAACTATGGTACCTGAAACATGGATCGTTCCGGTACGTGGAACAGGAACGGAAACGTGGTACGCCACATGCTCTAAAATGTAATACAATAGGGGTAGACTTGTGTATATTATACTTCAGAATTTAAGATATTTCTAGAGTAATTTTTTTTGTTTTTAAAACTATTAGATATCTAATAAAATGTAATATTTTCTATGAGCATTATGACTAATTTTTTGATATTTTTATCTTGTCAAAACTTAATTTACCGTAAATTTTAGTTCATTATATTTGAATTTTTTCCTCTTAAGGTAACATTTAAGGACGTATATTGAAAAAAACTTTTGGGATCACTTGGATCACTAAATTTATTGTTTTAGAATGAAAGTGTACTATGTTTCAAAACGTGCGTACCAATATGTAATTCGCTAAGGTATTAGCGTTTTCTGTTAACATAGGGTGAGAATACATTGTTGCTGGAACTCAACATACACATTGAGTAATTGATCTTCTAAATGCCTAGGGCAAAAGAGAAAAAATCATTTTATAGGTCTTTTGCTGGTTCTTTTTCTTGCTATGGCATGATACCTTGTGTAAGGATTCTGTATTCAATTTCTTCAAATTTAGATATGTTTCCAATTGACCTAATTAAGAATGCACAGTTTGATAAGTTGGCTCTGGACAAGCCATTTTACACTTCAACATTTGTAAAACAAATTTTTTTTTTGGTTGAGATTTTACAGTTAAAAATGGAAATTGCTTACTTTGAACAGGTGTACCTGGCATTTGAATGCCATGGTTTGGGATGGAATCATTTTTTTGTATTTATCTTAAAGTCATTGTTAGCATTTTAAAGAGGAGATTGGTGCTTGAATGTCTCCTTAAGGTTGTACTTTTAGTGTCAAGCGAGTGTCTATTTTATCAGGCAAGGATTTTGATGGTTGACCATTTGGCTGATAGAAAATGTTTTTTTTTTTTTTTTCATGAAGTTGTTGGTAAAGGGGCGAGGACCATAAATCATTTCCCAATTAGTTGCGCACTGCATTTTAAGTTTGTTGCTTCATTTCTCTTGGTTAGAGCAACTTTAGAATCTCCTCTATTAAAGACAGTTGGTCAAGGCGTCTGTGTTGCAATAATTGCAAGAACCATGTAGCAAGAGTGTTAGCTATTTAAGGAAGGCAAAGTTGGTTTATCTTAAATTGTACACCTTTGTCCACAGTAACTATAATAACCAGCCACTCCATCCAGGGTTTAAAATCAGCTGGCATGAATTTTGATAGTCCAAAAATTGTCATTGCTTTTGGGCCTGTTTCTGGCTGATTGAATGAAGGTAGTGTTCAATAGGTCATCTACTCTTTGAGAATATTAGCTAATAAGGTCGAAGTGTTTTACTTTTTAGCTGTGCGTCAGTTCCCTCTAATGTCTCTCTAATGTCTTGTTTGGTATGAGGGAGAGAAGATTGAGAGGATGGGAGGCTAGGAAGGACAGATTATTGAGAGGAAAAGAATGGATGGAGGGTTGGAAAAAGTTACCTAGAAAAAAGGATACTAGTTTTTCTCTTCGAGCAATTGGTTCCATACCTGAAGTTTACTAGTGTACTATTGCAAACTAACACAAGTGTTGTTTGAAGGGAAAAAACATTAGACGCAAAGGTATATCCCTTTATCTTCTGCTCACTTTAGGGCAGGAAGAAAATAGTGAGCAGGATGGAAACTCTCTCCCTCTTTTATTTTCCCGTTCTCTTTTGCTGCATATAATGGACTGTTTAAATTGGAATCTCTACTATCCAGTCATGTTTTCGTAAGAAATTGCAAATATCAGATACCTTCCATTACAAATTTTATGTTGCCGATTAATTAGTTGTATTGTATGTCAATAAATAAGTTACAAATGTTAAGGCATAACTTGCTTTCTATGTATACCAGTGTGAGTTTCCCATGTATACTTCTCCTATTTTCGATTGGAATTTGGAACCATTGTTGATACAATAATGTCATTTAAATTCAGCTATAGCAGGACAGTTGACTTGAAAACTGGCTTTTCTGGAACTTCATCATCATATTTGTCTTGTTTATGTATTGCTTGATTACCAGTTTCGAATTCTCATAAAATAATGGTTGATTTTTTTTTTTTTCACCAGTTAGGTTGAAGCCAAGAAGCAAACATTTTCCTCCTTTGATGATTTGCTGGAAAATTCTGACTAACCTGTATTGGTTGATTTCTATGCAACTTGGTAAGTTCCTTGTACTGTGTCTATATGATCATCTACTGTCTTTAAATAGATGACTGAGGATGGTATATGATTATATTGCAGTTTTTATTTAATTGTCCTAGTGATAATTATGTGCATAACCATGTCATTTGTGTACTTGTGCATCTTCTTGTTTTGTTGGCAAATGTTGCAAATCCATGGGTTTCTTGCAAGTAAACTTGACTTATCGTAGTGAGTATGTGGAGATCTCTGATGAGGAACCCTTGCGGGTGTTACGTTCTAAAAAATCTTCACTACTAGGCAGTATGAAGCAAAAGTGAAGTGAAATTCAAAGATTCAACTTGAACTCTTGTTGCACGTGTGGTCCTTGTCAATTCATGGTTCCTGTTCTGAATGAAGTTAGTGCTTCAATGAAAGATAAGACCCAGGTGGTGAAAATTGATTCTGAGAAATACACTAGTGTTGCTGATAAGTACAAAATAGAGGCATTGTCCACTTTCATCATATTTAAGGATGGAGAACCCTATGGTCGCTTTGTAAGTGGAACTCCAATTCTATTTCTTTCAATGAGCAGTCTTTCATTTGTCAAGAATCTTAACTTTGATTGTACAGTATCATATTAGACTTGCTGTTTTTGTCTCACACATGCCTGGGGAAGGAGAAATGCTGTGACATGATTTCACACTTTCTAAGTAATTGCATATTTCACTCAGAATGAGAAGATAATATTGGCATGATCCACCTTGTGGCATTTTGGCTTGTAATGTCAACATGATTATTACTTGATTCTATTTAAATTTACTCAAATAATGCTTTGTATATTTGCAAATGTTAGTGCTTTAGAACGGTAGATTTCAATAATGTAAATTGTCATTGTTGACAGTGTCAGCACTATCCTCTATTGGGGATCCTATATTTTCTAGCACTAGTTATTTTGAATTTTTTTTGGATTCTAGATTCAAGAGTTGTACTTTCTTTGTAATCATTTCTGTTTAATAACATTCAGGAGGGGGCTTTAAATGCAAACCAGCTCATTGAACGCATTGAGTCTGCATTACAAGTTAAGCAGTAGTTTTGTGGTAAGCCTTCTGTTTTTCTCTTTCATTCTTGTGGTTGGTTAACTAGTTGAAATAGCAACATGCTCTTGAGAGACCTTGAGAACCTTTTCTTTTTCCTCTTCTCAGGTTCAAGTAGGAAACCAATGATGTGATGTAGCAAATTCAATTGGAGTGCCTGGCTGCTAGTAGAATGAACAGCATGTTCACTTCATTCTCTGTCGCTTCACGTAATAGTTGGCATTGTGCCTTGGAAATGTGATAGCACTTGTTTGTGTTCTAATGGGTTATGTTGATCCGAGTCCAACAAATTTCAAAACAGATTTTTTTTACTGCTGCTCATTTGCATAGCCACTGAATATGACAAAATTTGAATGAGAAAGATTTGATCCCCAACATTACCATTTTATGTTGAAAGATGTTTGTTTATGGTATTCATGGCTGCCTATCTGATAAGCACTTATCTCATTGGATTGCTTGAACTGCAACTGCATTCAAAATCTTGTATGTTGTGTTTGGTTGGGGGATTTGGAAAGGGAAAGAGAAAGGGAAAAGGTGTGTGAAATTAGGTGAAATATATGAGTGTTTGATTAATATTTCACCTACATTTTCTATTTTTCTTTCTAAATCTCTTTCCAAATCTCCCAATCTCTCTCCAAATCTCTCAACTAAACACAGCAGTAGTCTCATATTAAACTTCAACTCACAGATGAGAATCCTTTGTATTGATTCAAGGCCAACTTATACTGAGTCAACAAAATAGCAGTGGTAATATATTCATATAATATGTAGTCAATTTTTTATCTGCTGATATAGATATAGATAATGTATGAAACAAAGAAACTGACTTTTGATCTTCTCCATTATTCTGTACCTGAAGTAAATAAATGATTTCCATTTCAAACAATCAAATCTTGACTCCTCTCTCACACGCATACCATAAAAAAAAAAAATGTGCCATGTAGGTTATTCATTACAAGTATGATATTGAATTGAGGATTCATATATGACGGGAAAAGAAAATGAAAGATACTAGTCTCTTATTTTTTATTTGGATAATTTAGAAAAATAAAGATAAAAGAGTGGATTATCATCTATTATTTGTTGAATGAAAAAAAGGAACAAGAGAAGAAAATAAACTTTATAATGTGAGTAATTTACACAAAAACATTTTTTTTTTAAAAAGTACTGAAATGGATTCATATATGGGAGTTTTTTTGATAAATCCATTTTTTAAGAATTTTATTCCATTCAACCCATATTCTTTTTGACTATTCTATTAGGTCCAATTTGAGATAAGAAGACCAAAATACCCTTTTTATCTACTTATGTTTCATTTAATTCACATTATTTTCTTATATTTCAATAAGTTCTATGGGTGACATAATTACCAAAATACCCCTAATGTAAATGTTTACACCGTCAATATGAATGTTTATATCGTTAATGTGTAGGGGCCCGGCCCATGTCGATCCTCGTGGGTGCCCAGAAAAAATTAGTCGGTAGGGCAGTCCTGAAAAAAAAATAAGCGCCTAACTTTGTTGATAATGTGAATATTAGCGTTGACAAGTTAACATTCACATTGATAGGAGTGTAAAATTGTACGCGGTCACTTGGTATGGCGACCAGGCTTGACTCGGCGCCCGAGGCAGAACGACCCGTTTATAATGTGAATATTCACATTGACATATTAACATTAACATTGATAAGAGTGTAAAATTAGCGTGACACGTGGGCGATCAAAGCTCGAACTCGGTAAAGGCGGCCCGTGAGCCCATTGACAATGTGAATATTCACATTGACATGTTAACATTCACATTGATAGGAGTGTAAAATTAGCATGACTGTGGCCGGCAAAACACTTGCATGACTCGTGAATTTGCCACAAGCGAAACTCGGCGATCAGTTGATAATGTGAATATTAGCATTGACATGTTAACATTCGCATTGATAAGAGTATAAAATTAGCCCGCCCGTGGTGCCGAAACTAGCCAGCGGCAGTGGCTGGCGAACTGGCGGCCGGCGCATTGACAATGTGAATATTCACATTGATATGTTAACATTCACATTAATAAGGTGTAAATTATTTCGTATCCATGGGTGGCCCAAAACCGTTAGGGCGGCGACGGCCGGCGCGTTGACAATGTGAATATTGGCGTTGTATTATCAGCGTTGATTGAGTTAAAATTGGCACATGGCCCATGGGTGCCGGCGGGCGGCTGACTTTGTTGACAATGTGAATATTCACATTGACATATTAACATTAACATTGATAACAATGTAAAATTGGCGCGTGACTGGTAGGCGACGACCTCGGTGAGGCGGGCGGCCCGTTGACAACGTGAATATTCGCGTTGATATGTTAACATTCGCATTGATAAGAGTGTAACATTAACGCGTGCCCGTGGTACGTGGCTTGCCCGGCGTTGATATGTTAACATTCGTGATAAGAGTGTAAAATTGACTAGCGTCCATGGGTGGCAGGCGGCCGGGTTTGGTCGGGCCTACCGGTCGCGGCGAGTTGGCGGCGGACAAATTTTACACTCTATCAATGTTAATGTTAACATGTCAATGTGAATATTCACGTTATCGCGGGTCGCCAAGCCCGTCTCGAGTGATGCAACCGGGTTGCCAGCGAGAACGGGCCAATTTTATATTCCTATTAATGTGAATGTTAACATGTCAATGTGAATATTCACATTATATGAGCCGGCGCTTGACAGGAGTCGGGCCAGGTACGCGGTCGCGGACCAATTTACACTCTTATCAATGTGAATGTTAACATGTCAATGTGAATATTCACATATCCTTAATGGCGAACCGCCCTGGGCGTGTGGCGGGTTTTGGCGACCGGCGAAGCGCGGGCTAATTTTACTCTTATCGATGTGAATATTCACGATTATTGCGGGTCGGGCCAAAGCATCGGGCCGATGAGCCAATTTCGCTCTTATCAATGTGAATGTTAATATGTCAATGTGAATATTCACATTGTCAACGGACCAGGCCCGCCCATGGGCCGCAGGCCAATTTTATACTCTTATCAATGTGAATGTTAGCATGTCAATGTGAATATTCACATTGTCGGCTTGACCGAACTGCTCGGGCGCGCCATGGGTTGTGGGCGGGTTTAAATGCACATGCGCGGGAGGCCAATTTTACACTCCTATTAATGTAAATGTTAACATGTCGATGTGAATATTCACATTATCAGCCAAGGCGGGTTAGGCATACTGAGTTCTTGGCCAATTTTATACTCTTATCAATGTAAATGTTAACATGTCAATGTGAATATTCACATTGTTAACAGGTCGCGCCGGGCCCGCCTAGGATCACCCACGGGCCGTGGGCGGATTTCGGGCAGCCACGAGGTGCGGGCTAATTTTATACTCCTATCAATGTGAATGTTAACATGTCAATGTGAATATTCACATTGTCAACAGGGCGGGCCGGGCTGCGGCGGGCTTTTGGCCGGCTATGGGCCGCGGGCCAATTTTATACTCTTATCAATGTGAATGTTAACATGTCAATGTGAATATTCACTTTGTCGATAAACGAGCACCGGGCATACATTAGCCATGGCCAGTTTAGCGTCGCTATGGGACGCGGGCCAATTTTACACTTCTATTAATGTGAATGTTAACATATCAATGTGAATATTCACATTATCAACAAACCGGGCCCGCCCTGGCTCGTGGGCGGGTTTCAGGCCGCCCACGGGCCAATTTTACATTTCCTACCAATGTGAATTTTAAAATATGAATGTTCATATCATTAAATTGCTAATCGTTCAAAAAATATTTATAAGGGTATCAAAATTGAATATAAAGGCATAAGTGTCCAAGAAAATAGTGTAAATCAAGAAAATGGACTTTATGGAATAAAATTATACATACATGGGACTAAATGGGTTAAAAAATTCCTTCATGGGCTTCTTGGGTTAAAACACTTCTAAATTGGATTTATCAATAAAAATCCCTTCATATATTGGAGAGATTTTATATATTTATCTGCATTTGTCGTCTTTTCTCATCTATATAAATTTGAAAGGAGATTTTGATCACGTTTGTTTGGTTTCGTAAGATGGAGGAGTTTAAGAGTATAGTGTGATTGAGTAAATAAATTATTAGTATAGTAATATTAAGTTAGAGATGTAAGATGAAGAGTGTTTATTTGTGTATCACCAAATTAGTAATTACTATAGATAATATTAATACATAAAATTAATATTTTTTAATATCATAATTATTTTTTTGTTCTAAAAAATATAATTTTTATTTAAAAATCATTTAAAAATTTACCAATTACCTCACTCAATTTTTAATTTCAACCCTTCCATAGTTTTATTGGTCCAATCACATGGGAGATTACTAGTTTATGGGATAGTTAATCCCCACGAATCTAACCAAAAGCTGTTTTAAGTAAGCCTCACATACTATTAATCAAATCCTCTTTTTCCAAAGAGCCAAACAAAACACAGCCTTGTTTTCCATTTTATTCTCTCTTCAAATCATCGGATCCAAACGGGGCTGCTTCAATCTGATATTTCTTCAAAGTTCAGTGACAGAATAAGAAAAAAATGGAGATGAGAGCGAGCGAAGCCATCAGCATAGGCCAAGATCTAACCCCTCCACTGGCTCCCCTCGCTTTCTCACTCCACTCGTCCTCCCTCCTCTCTCACTGCTCCGCCTGCTTCTCTCCTCTCTCTCCTCCTCCCCACCTTCCATTCCCCAACCCCTCCTCCTCCTCCTCCTCCTCCTCCGTCCTCTACTGCTCCCCACAATGCTCCGAGGCCGATTCCGATCTCCACCTCTCCAGCGCCGAGCACCACCTCCTCTGCTGCCACTTCCACGGCGGCGGCGACACCTCCGACCTCCGCGCCGCCCTCCGCCTAATCAGCCGTTTCGAGCTCCTCAACCTCATTTCCCGCCAAAACTACCAGTATGAGAGAATTGGCGGTTTGATGAGCAATCACGATAAATTGATGTCTTCCTGAACGAAGAAGAAGACGGCGACGTTTTGGCGAGGATTAGGGATGGCGCGAAGGCCATGGCGATGTCGAGAAGGATGCGAGACGGCAACTTTGGAATGCTCGGGGTTAGGGGACTGTGTATTGGAAGAGGTGGTGTTGTGTGTGGTCTAACGAACGCCGTGGAGGTTCAGATTAGTGGAGGAGGTCCCGCTGTTGGGATTGCTGTGTACGATACGACATTTTCGTGGATCAATCACAGCTGCTCCCCCAATGCTTGTTACTGGTTTTCGCAGCAGCATGAGTGTTCCGGTGGCGAGTCACGGTCGCGCATTGTTCCTGCCAGCAGTGATGGAATTGAAGAAATGGGAAATGGTAACAAATGTGAATCAACAAAAGGTAATTCATTGTTTATATTTTTCCAAAAATGAGAAATGAGCTATTCTTTCAATTCTGTGTAGTTCATTTTTGTGTTTTGTGTTTTGTGTTAATTATGATGCAGTGAGAGCTAAGGAATATGGTCCCAGAATAATTGTTGGAAGTATCAAGGCCATTAACAAGGGTGAGGAGGTATCTGTTGCTTACACTGACTTATTGCAACCTAAGGTATTTTGGTCTTCTCCCTATTAAATTTTATACAAATGTGTAATTATTATTATTATTTTCTTTCAGTGGAATATGTTCAGTTTAACTAAATGCATAATTAGATGGTCACAAATTTTGGATTCAGGTATTATTCACTTCAGTGTAGTTCGTATTTTAACCTGGGATTGGGAAAAATTTTAAGACTTCTTTTTTGGTAAAGAAGTTTATCATATTTTAATGGTCTTGATTATTGGGAAATTTTTGGGGGAAAAAATGATGAAGTTATTGAAGCTTTGATTAACCAGCTTAGGGTATGATATAAAATCATCCCTTATTTATAGATAAAATTAGGGTTTACAAGAGAGACAAGATGGTCCCTGAGGACATAAAATAATACAAAGACAAGATGTAATGCAACTTTCGGTGAATAGAAAATGCAACACTTTAGGCTAATATATTATATGCTAACAGAGACAAGATGGTCCCTGAGGACATAAAATAATACAAAGACAAGATGTAATGCAACTTTCGGTGAATAGAAAATGCAACACTTTAGGCTAATATATTATATGTTAACACTTCCCCTCAAGCTGGTGCGAAGATATCTCTCATACCCAGCTTGCCTAATATGTCATGAAATGGTTTATTCCCAACCCCTTTGGTGAGGATGTCAGCAAGTTGTTCACCAGACTGGACAAAAGGAGTACAAATGGTACCACTAGTGAGTTTCTCCTTAATGAAGTGGCGATCAATCTTAACATGTTTTGTCCTGTCATGTTGAACTGGATTGTGAGCGATGTTGATGGCGGCCTTATTATCACAGTATAACCGCATGGAGTCCTTCTGATCAATACCTAGATCACTCAACAATAATTTGATCCATAAAAGTTCACACACACCTTGTGCCATAGTTCTAAACTCGACCTGCGCTTGACACAGCAACCGCATTACATTTCTTACTCCTCCAAGTAACTAGGTTGCTTCCAACAAATGTGCAATACCACAGTCGATCTCCTATCGATTCTTGATCCGGCCAATCGACATCTGTATAGGCTTCCCACGAAGATGATCATACTTTGAAAAATAAAGACCTTTATCGGAGCGGACTTCAAGTACCTCAAGATTCTCATGACCTCAAGGTGAATCGATGAGGAGCATCATAAAGCCCGACTAATCTGCTTGACAGCAATAGCAATATCGGGGAATGAGTGAGATAGGTAAATGAGCTTACCCACTAATCGTGATAGCTCCCTATCAACAACTTCTCCTCCTTCATCATCCCCTAATTTCTAATTGGGTTCCAGTGGAGTGGCACATACCTTGCAGCCAAGCATCCCAGTTTCCTTCAACAGGTCAAGCACATATTTTCTTTGTGAGATGAATATCCAATCCTTAGAGCGAGCAACTTCAATTCCCAAAAAATACTTCAAGCTTCCCAAGTCTTTGATTTCAAACTCATTAGCTAAATATTTCTTCAGAGGTATTTCCTCACTATCATTGCTTGTAAGAACTATGTCATCTACATAAACAATAAGTCTTTGTAGTCTTACCATGTGAGGAATGTTTCACAAACAATGTGTGATCTGTTTGACTTTGTTTGAAGCCATATTTAAACATAAGCGGAGTGAATCTCTCAAACCAAGCCCTTGAAATTTGTTTGAGACCATATAATGACTTCGAAGCTTGCATACTTTGCCTACATCGATGATCCTCAAAACCGGGAGGAATGTCCATATATACCTCTTTTCGAGGTCACCATGGAGAAAGGCATTCTTGACATCAAAGCGATAAAGCGCGGTCAGATTAGTTGCTAGAGAGAGAAGTACTCTGTTGAATTCATCTTGGCCACGGTGCGAAGGTCTCGATGTCGATGCCATATGTGCGAGTAAACCCTTTTGCCACAAGTCTTGCCTTGTAACGCTCAATAGACCCATCTGCTTTGTGTTTCACAGTATATACCCATTTACATCCCACAGGTCGTTTGCCTGTAGATAACTCAGTCAATTCCCAAGTGCCATTCTTCCTAAGTGCTTTCATTTCCTCAATCATAGCTAGTTTCCACTCAGATGTAGCAAGAGCATCCTGAAAATGGTTAGGAATGCTAACAGAGGAAATATTGGACACAAACGCTCTATATGAGGATGACAAATAAGAGTATGACACAAACTGTGAGATAGGATGTTGAGTACAAGATCTCACATCCTTTCTCTTGGCAATAGGAACATCAAGATCAATGGATTCAAGAGATTCGAAGTTGCCTAGACTCTCATCAGAAGCAGGAGATGGCAGTGGAGTAGCAGAAGTGGTCCCTTGTATCCAGTTAACTTGTTGTCTGTCTATGTCCCGGACATAAACATGCCCGACCTTATCCTTGGTGACAGTGGGTTCTATAGTCCCAGTAGAAGAGGGTGGTGCAAGAACAACTGGTTCCACCATAGGAAGCACAGGACTCACTTCACACCAAGGCTCCCCCGGAAATGAGGACGGTGACACCAAATAGGACTGGGACTCAAAGAAAGTAACATCCATGGACACAAACCACTTACGAGTAGGAGGGTGGTAACATTTATATCCCTTTTGAGTAGGAGAGTAACCAAGGAAAACACACTTGAGGGAGCGAGGTCCGACTTACCACGAGAGGAGAGTGATTATGAACAAAGCAGACCTGACCAAATATTTTTGGAGGAATAGAAAACAAGAATGAGGCGAGAAGGATGTGAAGAGGAGCTGTTTTTGCAAGACACAGGTAGGAATACGATTAATAAGATGGGCGTGGTGAGCAGTGTCGCTGATAAGGTCGAGGCACATTCATAGAAAAACACATGCAGAACCATGTCAAGAAGATCTTTGATTCTTGCGTTCCGCCACCCCATTTTGTTGAGGGGTATTGGTGCAAGAGGTCTGATGGATAATGCCATGAGTAGAAAAATATTGTCCTAACCCCGAATCTATGTATTCTCCGCCATTATCAGAACGAAATAGTTTGACAGTGGCCCCAAACTGAGTACAAATCATCTTATGAAAAGTGCGAAACACAGAAAAAACCTCACTCTTATCTTTCATGAGATACACCCAAGTAGTACGAGAAAAATCATCAATAAATGTAACAAACCATCGATGACCTTTCACGGACATGACACGAGAGGACCCCGAACATCGAGAATGTATTAAGGAAAAGAAACTAAACTTTTATTCAAAGCTGAGCAAAAGAAGCTCTGTCTTTGTTTAGAGTTGACAAGACTCACAAAGAAAGTCAGACACATGATGATTGGAAAAACCAGAAGGAAATAAATGCTTAAGTAAATAAAATGAAGGATGCCCAAGACGCCGATGGCACAGCCATAAATCAGCGAGGGTAGTAGAAGATGTGGTGGAAGAATAAGCAAGTTTGTCCGGTTGATCTAGGAAGTAGAGACCATTTTCTGCACTACCACTGCCAATTGTCCTCCTCGTGACAAGGTCCTGAAAAAGACAATGATCAAGAAAAAACGTTACACTACAATTCAAATCCTGGGTGAGACGACTCAAGGATAACAGATTAACAGAAAAATTGGGAACATGGAGAACAGAAGACAGATGTATGGTAGGAGTGACGTGGACTAAACCTTTTTCAGAAATGGAAGAAACAGTACCATCGGCAATCCTAACTTTGTCCTGACCTGAAGAGGGCTTATAGGCGAGAAAAGATCGGAGGAGCGGACATATGATCGAGGCACGAATCAATGATCCAAGGCAAAGACTTATGACACAGAAAGCCAAGAAGAAGAGGCTAAGTTACGAGCGGGCAAGGATGAGGAAGCTGTCTTTGGGAGGCGGGAGGCGACCGGCGGTCCAACAATTGGCGCAAGCATCCTCTAGCTCGATGTCGAAGTTTGGCCAAAGCGATTAGAATCAAGTGGATCAACGGCACTAGTCGATGAGCAGGAATAGGAACCACGTCCTCTAGATTGACTGTTGACCGCCTCGAGAACCGGACCGATCACCTCGACCCCGGATGGAGTCCCATGAAGCTTCTAGCATGTCTCGCGAGTATGCCGCGGCTTCTTGCAATAATCACGAGAAGTGACTCTTTAGCGTAGGCGGAGAAATGGGAGTCGGTGAGGCCATCTCGAGAGTAGATAATCTTTGAGCAACGGTCGAGAGGCAGAGACATCATAGCGGATCGGCGACTCTCCTTATTTTGTACATAGGCAAATGCTTCTGAAGTGAAGGAAGAGTATCCATACCAGAACTTCGACCCTAAGCGGATCATATTCACATTTAGGCGGCGAAATTTAAAGACCGTTCGATGCGATGAACTTTTGTACCCAGAATCGGCGAGCAAACGGGCTTATAGTCTTCCGTGGTCAAGGCGTTTGAGTAGTTGGTGAGAAAGTAAAATCTTGAAAACGATCTGCTCCCGAATTGAGCTCTCAATAGGCGCGCAACTCAAATGCTGTGAGAAATTCCCTTTCTTGGGAATAGGTGACACCACAACATCCAAACTTCTGGGCGGTCTCCATAGACAAGTAGCCCTCACCAAGTTCTGGAACCATTGAATGGATAAGCCAACTCATAATCAAGGTTGTTAATCTCCCATTAGGCATAACTTTGAGTCAGTGGTACTAGGTGCCTGTATCCTACCATCAACATACCCCATCTTCCCTCTGCTCTTCAGAAACATAGTCAAACTTTGAGACCATGTTAGGTAGTTCTGACCATTAGAGAGAGAGGTGGTGATTTTCATACTAGGGTTGGGGTTCTCAGTCATGGTAGTAGGTATAATGGGACTCTCACTCCTCGGTGTTTGAGAAGAAGGGGACACACTGGAAGAATCTGTCATGGATACAATACTACCAAACCCGCAACAAAACTAGTGGTAATCACAAACCCGGAAGGTGGTGGTGAAAGAACAGACACAATGACCACTATAAGAGCATAACAAAATTAAGAAATCATTTTTTTTGTTTTGTTTTTGTTTTTTGTTTTGTTTTTTTTCTTTTTTTTTCTTTTATATATATATATATATATATGTATCTGGCTTTATTTATTTATTTATACATATGAGTTGGTGATACAAAACAAAAGCAGTATATCATACCCTGTCGAGAGGCAGCGGCAGGCGAGGCGAGGCAGCGATAGAGCTCGAGGCGAGGCGAGACAGCGACAGGCTCGATGAGATCGGCGGCGATGATGGCGATGAAGGGATGGCCGAGGCGGAAGGGCGAAGATGAAGGCGAAGATGAAGGCGTGATGAAGATCGACCCGGCGGAGGATCCACCTGGGTAAGTTTGAACCCTAGAGTGAGGGTGTGCGAAACCCTAGATTTGAAGCTCGATACCATGAAGCTTTGATTAACGACTTAGGGTATGATATAAAATCATCCCTTATTTATAGATAAAATTAGGGTTTACAAGAGAGACAAGATGGTCCACGAGGACATAAAATAATACAAAGACAAGATGTAATGCAACTTTGGTGAATAGAAAATGTAACACTTTAGGCTAATATATTATATGCTACTTGAGACAAGATGGTCATGAGGACATAAAAATAATACAAAGACAAGATGTAATGCAACTTTCGTGAATAGAAAATGCACCACTTTAGGCTAATATATTATATGCTAACAGTTATTTGTAACATTTGGGGAAGTCACAGGTTGGTTGAAAACATGAAATATGCCAGCTTAATTCTTACTTCTTGACAGAACTTGACAATCAATCTTGAAGAAGAAGTTGAAAAACTAAGGGATTTATTGTTGATTTCTTTCATATCTATTCTTGAGACATTTAGCCTTCGTATATTAGTAAAGTTGCGTCGTTGCACGTGGTAAAATTTCTTTTCTCTTTTTTTTTTTGGTAATTAGTTTTTAGCTTTTTGTGTTTTACCTTTTTATAATAGTTGCATTGGCCAGACCGTATGAGTTGGCATTAATTGTAAGATAGAAGAATACAAATTAGTACAAACATTTCACATATTATCCTATATTTTTATATTAATATTTAAACATTAAAATTTTGAAAGTAAATCGAAACCAATCACATAAAATAATTGTAGTTCATATTATATGATTGGACTTACTACTATTAAATATGTAATTCACTAGATTGTTTTACTTTTGTTTTGTTTATGTATGTAAAAACCACTTGGTAATTAGAAAGTGAAGAAATAAAACACCCAACTAATATTATAATATTATTATTATTAAAATAAGAACTCCATAAATATTATTATTATTAAAATTAGAATTCCATAATATAGAATAAGAGCACATGCGTAATCAGATATTAAAAATTAAATAGAAAATCGAAATTTGAAAAAAATTTCAAAACAGAGTTGAAATAACAAATTTCACAATACAGAAAAATACTAAGGTAGTGAACCTACATTAGCTGACAGAAGGGCTTTCATGTTCAAATCAATTGTTTTATTGTCTTTGGTTAATTTCCTTCATAGGTCCTACAAAACATATCAATCAATACAAGTTTAACAATAACAGTGAAAGTTTGCAATACAATTTTGAGTATATCAACTTGGGATATTTGAATGGACCTTTATGAAGTCAAAACTTTTGTGTAAACTATATTTTTTGTGCAATTACTTTTACTTTTTTTTTTTTTTGATTCCATTTTAATGAGGACTCTAGTTGTTGCCATTGAAGTTCCACAAGATACTGCAACATATAGTTGCCCATGAGAGAACATGTGTTCAAGTAAATACACTCCTACATAGGGTATAGTTGGTCCTTGAGCCTTGTTTATCGTCATCATAAAACACAAGCAATTGGAAACTGTGTACACTTGAATTGGAAAGGATAAGACTTGTTCTCAGCTGCTCAATAAGAAGGGCTATTATATATCAATTTAACAAATTAACCAGAAGAAATCAGTGAGAAGGGCTGTTCAATGATCTAATTATGTGGAGTTTCAATGCGTTAAGTATGCCATTGGACCAATGTCCCTAGGTGGCTATTTTGTTTCAAATTTTTTCTCGAAAAGTGAGTGTATGGTGTAGATTTAAAATTAGTGAAATGTAGGTTACACTCACAATGAATGTAGTCCATCAATTAATTTATAATGCAAGAGAAGAAAATAAACTTTATTATTATTTTCTTTCAGCGGACTATGTTCATCTTTTGAAATTTTAACTAAATATATAATTAGATGGTCACAAATTTTGGATTCGGGTATTATTCACTTCAGTGTAGTTTGTATTGTAATTTGGGATTGGGAAAAATTTTAAGACTTATTTTTCGGTAAAGAAAATTTGTCATATTTTAATGGTCTTGATTATTTAGAATTCCTGGGGTGGTTGAAAACTTGAAATATGCTGGGCTTAGTTTATAGTTCTTGACAGAACTTGACAATCAATCTTGAAGAAGAAGATGAAAAACTAGGGATTTATTGTTGATTTCTTTCATATCTGTTACAGAGACATTGAGGTATATATATAGAGTTGAAAACCGACTTCTAACAACTCAACTAACCCACTGATCACTTGTTCAGTAACTAACTTGTAGAACAACTATCTAAATGTAGATAAGCATTGGGGCTAACTACCTGACCTAATAGTTCTTCCCTTCGATAAAAGTATTTGTATAAAATTGTCAGATTCTAAATAATAAATAAATAGAGGATAATGTTCCTAGTTTGGTTAATTTAGTTTAAGATAGAATTTAAAAGAATGAAGAATTTTGTTACTTAAATCATAGCTACACACATGAATATCATGGCTACACACACATGTATATACATAATCCATTACGAATAAACACATGACCCATTTGATTAGTGGATACACACGCTAATGGTAATAGGATAATAGCAGAATGGCATTGCAACATGCATGGGAAGTCTCACACACCAAAGCAGCTAGTTAAGAATGATTATGAGTATCATCATGCCTTATAATGATCCATCTGATACATAGTTTTATGCATGACTTGGCCACATTCCCCACTGGTTCCCCACTGGTTATGCAAACACTGCCTTATGCAAGTGTATGCCTGTCCTTCCATGTCACATTGCCTCGATCAATATGGACAGTGAACCTTCTTATACTAGTATGAGTGGCCAAGATCAAAATCAACTTTTATTTAGAACCTTCAAATTAGACTTAATGATTTCCTAGTGCATTTTAGTTTCATATCTATCTGGGTTCAATTGTTCAATCATCCAGAATGTTTTCATATGCAAAATTTTGTTTTTCTTTTTTCACCAGGCGATGAGGCAGTCAGAGTTATGGTTGAAGTATCGCTTTTCTTGTTCCTGTCAGCGATGTAATGCATGGCCCCCAACTTATGTGGATCATACTTTGCAGGTGAGAGTTCCATGAAACTAAAATTGTTGATGTAGATCCATCTTTGTGAGTCTGTGACCCATCTCATAATTTATTATTATTATTATTATTAATTTATTTTTCTTGTTCAATCTCTCTTTCTTCTTTTCTGACTTTGTGCCTCGTCATTTCTAGCTGACATACATATTCTGGTAGCAGCCCTTTCATTTTCTGTTTGCTCCATGACGTATTTCACTTTGAAAATTATCTAAACTGTTGCCAAATTTTTACCTTTCAATTGCTTTGCTAGTTTTCATTATTTTTTATATATTTTTAGTAAAACCTCCAATCACTATTTTTCCTGCTAGTCATATTGTTTAATACAATTGAATTTTCCTCTCAGGACCCAGATGGTATTGGAAATTCTTTTCTATTCAAACTAGAAAAGTTGTTTATTTAAGTCATAACTTATGCAAAAAGATTTCTTCCTTTCCTTGTCTTTATCTCTACTTTTAGTTTCTGTTTAAGTAACTTTTTCGAAACTTTTTATTATAAATTTATTTATTTATTTATTTATTTTCAAGTGCTAAGCATGGTTGTAACCATATCCTTTTGTGTCAATCTTTTGAGCTTCACAATTTTCTTTCATGTGAGAATGTAACTATTCCCAAATCCTTTAACTGAACTTTGTGAATTAGCATTAACACATTGATCGTTTTGTTGGTTAGGAAATTTCTGCTGTCAATTGCAATTGTGCCAACTTGAGTTCTGATCACAACTACTACAGATACGAGGCCATTACAAGGTTGACTGACTATGTAGATGATGCCATAACTGAATATTTGACATTTGGTAATCCCAAATCTTGCTGTGAGAAGCTTGAGAACTTGCTTACTCATGGTCTCCTTGATGGGCAGTTTGAATCAAAAGAAGAAAAATCAAAGCAACAATTTTGGTTGCATCCCCTCCACCATCTCTCTTTGAGTGCCTACACCACACTGGCATCTGCCTATAAAACCCGTGCAAGTGATTTGTTGGCTGTGGATTCTGAAATGGACGAACTTCAGCTGGAAGCTTTCGATATGAGTAGAACTAGTGCAGCATACTCCTTGTTGCTTGCAGGTGCAACCCATCATCTATTTCTATCTGAATCTTCTCTAGTTACATCTGTTGCAAATTTCTGGACAAGTGCTGGGGAGTCCCTACTAAATGTTGCTAGAAGCTGTGTGTGGAAATTGTTAGTGAAAGCAGGGGTTAACTATTGCAGAGCTTTCACATTTCCTGGTTATAAATGCTGTAACTGTGCATTGGTGAATACGTTTGAAACAAACTTTGCTTTTAATCAAGCTCGAAATGTAGTGTTTGAGGACATATCAAGGGAGTTTCTTAATTGTATCACAAGTATAATGCCAAAGGTCTGGACCTTTCTGATACAGCGGGGATGTTACTTTAAAATAATTGAAGATCCCATTGATTTCAGATGGGTTGGGACCATGATGTCTTTCAGAATGCTGGATTGTGAATTAGGTGAGGCAGATGCACAGAGTAGTGTTTCAAGAGGTGAAGCATGTGTATGTATAAACCCAGAAAATATAAATCTCTTTCAGCTTGGTGTCCATTGTGTGTACTATATGGGGTTTTTTATCGAGCATTTGTTGTGGAAAAGAATCTCATTTGGCTTGCGACATTCAGAACCTTTCATATGGTTAAATCAAAGTGATTTATTTTGTTCATCTAACAAATGAAATGGAAATGGAAATGTACATGTTTTCATGCACTGCCCCGGTTATATGCCTATGGCCTGAGGTGAAAACTTGGAATTCTGGTTAAATGTTCTGCTTGTTCGTATCCTTTTTTGAAAAAGTAACTATTGAAATTGATTTTTGAAGCACCAGTGGAAGAATCAACAAGGTTAGCAAATGATGTGGAGAATGAATATTTATTAGCAGATGATTTGGTAGAAAGAGTGTCAACTGACGACAGACTTGGCAATACTGTTCCATCTGGACTTGGATCTGGCAACGTGACTTTGTTTCCCAAAATTGAATAATAATTAGCAGTAGATTTGGCGAAAGAGTCTCTACTGGCAGCGGACGTGGCAATGCTATACCATCCGGGGGGTTTGTATTGCAAGTAAGTTTATTTTGTTGTTTCTTCAAATATATTACCAAATAGAGATGCATCTATATTAAATTTATGCAACCGAATCAGTGCTATTTATAATGAATAGCATATACACCCATCCTGTCTGCGATTAACATCTCTTGAGGCCATCCAGAGCTTCTGTACCCACCCAATACTAATAAGGGGTATATAATCGTCATAAAAAAGAAAAAAAGAAAAAAATAAGGGATCAAACTGATCATCCTCAATCCGCGTATTATTTTGTAGCAACCATACATGAGGAGACGTTTTCAAAAATGATGTTTTTTTAAAAAAATATTTGTGAAAAGCGTTTTTGCTGAAAAAATATGTTTCACCATAATTGCATGTTAAAAAGCGTAATGCTGTACTAATAAAATTTTCTTACTAAATTTATAATTTGTTGTGTCAATCGAGTTTGTCCTATCGTTAAATTTTAGTGGGTTCATTTCAAATATCAATACTTGATATCAACTTGTAAGAAAAAATTGTCCTCTAATTTTATTTTATTTTATTTTTATATAATGTATTTGCTGTATTTTTTACAATATAGATGGGGTAAACTAATTTAGAGAAGTCAATAATGTTATGATAACTACAATTACAAATAACTTCAGGGGTTATAGCCTATTGGGTGTAGTTTGGAGTTTAGAAGTGTGCTCCGTGACATTTTGAATGGGTCATGGGTCTTTTTTTTTTTTCTTCCTACATTTCGGTTTTATAGCGGGAAAATAATTCTATTTTTGTGATACTGCAAGTCTTTTATGTGCATGATTAAAGCCTTTATTGTGTTTGGGCCAAATCTCTTTTCTGTGGGTTAGACTTGCAAAAAAAAGAAAAAAAATACCATAGTATATAATTAGTTTGAAATTGTCTCACTCATTAGTTGTAGTTTTTCGTTTCTTCTTTTTTTAAATTTTATTTTATGGCATTTTCTATCACATGTGGGGCCCATTTCCATTGTGAATAGGTGATAGAAAATGTTAAGGTTGTGTTTGGTTTAGTTTTAGAATTATGATTTGAGAATGAAGTTATATTTTGAGTTTGTGAGTTAAATTATAATTTGAAAAGAGAAAATTTGTTTGATTATGAGTTTTAAAAAGAGTTTTGAATTTTTAAAATGAGTTTTAAAATAAGAAAAGTTGTTTGGGTATGAGTTTTGAAAAGAGTTTTTAAAACTTAATTCAAAAATTTATAACTCATAACCAAACACACAACTTAAAACTCTATTGAAAATTCTATTTAAAGTTCATAACCAATTTTTTTTTTAAAATTTAATTCAAAAAATAATTATTGAAATAAATAATTTTTTTATTTAAAAAATTCAAAAATTTCAAAAATATTTTTTATTTAAAATATGAAAAAAAATATATTATTTTTTGTTAAAAAAATATTCAGCTAGTCTTTAAAATTACTTTGATTGTATATTTGGTTAGAATTTTTTTTAATTGTTTTATTTAAAAATGTTTTTTTCAAAATTACTGTGACAAATTAATTTTTATTTAAAAATAAATGGCCAAATAATTTGTCATTTTGGTCTAAAAAATAATTCCTTTATTTAAAAATATCAAAAATAAATATGTATATATATTTTTTCAAATAGCAGTGGCAATTGTAAAAAAGGAAAAAGTACTATTCCAAATTAATGGGCATTTCAGAGGATGTCTGCAAGCGATCGTAGACTCAAAAATTTAAAAACTCTCGATTTATCAAACATGTTTTTCAAATGTGTTTTGAAATGTGATTCGGAATTATATTTTAAAAATTATTATCAAACAGAAGGTTAGAATCTAGAGGTGGAATTATGATTTGAGAATGAAACCAAACAATACCTTATAAAAAATGGTGTCTCTGTAACTGGATTCTTTGATTATGCCAGAAAATCATATGGTCAACGAGTCATATTAATTTTTTTTTAATGGGAAATTACATTGACGGTAATTCTATTTATATACTACAGAAAATCTCAATAAATATCATTTATATTTGAATAATTGATTTTCATTTATAAGTTTAGATTTGAATATTTAATTTTTATTTGAAAGTTTATATTTAAATGACACAAATAGTGTGTATTGGGATTTCATGTGGTGTGCATATAAAATTTCTCTTATATTGATCTCTCTTGAGATTTGAAAAATAGATAGTAAATTTTATAATTTTGACATAATTACATTTGGTTTCTTTAAGGTTTTAATTCGTATAAATCTTAGTCCCTTTGTCATTAAAAATTTGTTAGTCATACGAATATAAAAGTGTTGTCATCTTTTTTGCATTAAAATATATATTTTACGTTGTTTATCTTTGTGTCTTCACACTTATATTAGTTTCAATTGTTTTAGTTTTATTAAAAGAGAAGTCGGTGTAATTATGACAAAAATTATGAAAATTTTATTATATTTTCTATAAATCTAAAAGGAGGTCAATTTAATTTATCTTCTCTTTGTTTTTTTTTTTTTGTTTTTTTTATTAAAAAAAAATATGATATGTAACTTTTTGAGTGTTAGTATAATTTCTCTTTAAATATAGTAACAAAACGTAAGTTTGCACCTTTCTTTTTGTGAGAATTAGAAATAGGTGAGACACTCATTTAACAATTGCATAAAAAAAATTGTGGGGCAATTCTAACACACAAAAACGAATTGCACTAAACATATGAAATGATTTGCACCGTAAATAAAATTATTTCTCCATTATTCTATTGAAATGCAATTTTCCCTCTTTTTTTTCCCCCTCATTAGTCAATTATATGATTTTTTTAATTTTCTTGCCTGTCATGTAAATGTAATGTCTTGGCAATGGCAAGATTTGAAGAATGTTTAAATTCTATTAAACATTTTTGTTCAATTAATCAAGGAGAAATTAGTGAAACATCTTCCACTTTTGATAGTAGGAGAGGTTGAATATCTTTTTTCTTATTAATTAAAGGCCCTCAATAATGTTATTAGAGAAATTTAAGCTCATCACAGAAAAATTCTCTGTGACGAACTGAAATTTCTCTTTGAAGAGCTGAAATTTGTTTGTACCAAAATTTCTCTGTAAAAACCTCAACTACTATGTAAATATTGCATATCAATTATCATATAAAATTTTACCATCATGGACCTTATACTAAGGTCTCGTTTGAGAATATGTTATTTTAGTAATTTTTTATTTTTTTACGAAAAGATGTGCAGAAAAATAAAGAGTAATGTGACAACTTATAATGATTTTTTAGCTAAAACTGAAGATTGTCAACTGAGACTTAAAAATCTTATTAATCAATAAGTTTGCCACTTTATTATCTTGCATATAAAAGAAATTAAATATATATTTAGAATAATAATAAAATTCAGGCAGAGCAAAATATAAAAAATTATAAAAATAAATTAAATAAAAAAATCAGATTTTAATCATTGTAACAAAACAAATCTTGAATTTTAATTTTTCAATTTAAATCTAAACTTTTTATTTGTTTTCATCTAATCCATTTGCATATTTTCATTAAATAAATTTGATAGAGAAATGGATATTTTAATTATTAAACTCAATGAAAAATAATATTTTAAAAGTTATATATATCTATTTATATTGAGTTTAATAATTAAAATATTTTTTTATTGATTTTACTTAACAAAAATAGACTAATAATTTAAATTAAAAAAAATATTAAAAAATTTAAATTTATATTAATAAAATTAAAAATTTATTATGTTAGAAGGCATGAAAACAGTCTGGCTTTGTTTTTTGTGGTTGGCTTCTACCCCAATCCTGAATCACCTAGCTTGAGGAATCTGACAAAAAATCTCGAGTTGGTATTTTGAAAAGTGCATATTATTAATTTTTTATTTATAATTTTATCACAAAAGAATATAATGCATCTAATAAATATTTTTAATTTTTATCATAAAAAATTATAGAAAAAATTACAAAAAAACTCTAATGTTTAAGCCTTATAATAAAACAAACATTAAGATTTTAATTTTATCAAATTAAAATTGAATGTTTTGATTTATTTTCAATTTAAACTATTTATCTATTTTAGATTAAGTAAAATTGAAGAAAAATGATACTTTTAGTTATTCTACTTAATATAAGTTGGTGTATGGAAAATATCTAAAATATTCTTTTCATTAAGTTTAATAATTAAAATATTTTTTATTGGTTTTATTTAACTTGAAATAGATAAATAATTTAAATTGAAAATAAATCAAAATATTAAGATTTAAATTGATAAAATTAAAAAAATTAAATTTATGTTGTTACAAAGCTCAAAATTTAAGATTTATTTTTAGGCAACAAGTTGACTGGACTATCTTGTTTGAGTCTATGGGACCCATTCACGGTCTTGTCTCGATGATCTAATCGTTTATTTTTTATATCTGGCGTGTAGATCATTTATGAAAAAATCGAGTTAATCAGATAACTATAGTTATGTAATTTTATGACATTTATTTACAAAAAAAAAATAAGCGACAAATATTATTTGAAAATTAGACCATTCATATTTTAGGAGACAAATGTAATAAATTAATGTAGTTATGATTATTTGATTGATTTGAATTTTTATTTTATATTTTTTCGAGATAATTTACGTTGTGGTCTAAAAATAAATGATTAGGATCATAAAGGCGAGTAGAGATGTGCAAAATATTGCTCAATCTGCTAAAATTATCTTGATCTGTATCAATCCAGTATCACTTTATTTACTAATGAATTATACTTTAAAATTTATAATTAAACTTCGAAACTTCGCTTTGCTAGTTATAGTTAATCGATATATATTTTTTAACCTGTAATGAAATATCAGAGTAAAAATAAGTGTAAGAGAAATTTAAAATATGAAATTTGTAACAAATTAATAGTTATATATAAATAAAATATTATGTAAAATTAGTTTATGTTATATATATGAAAAATATTATGTAAATATTTAATAATTAATTAGAATATTTTTCAATCCATTAATCTATCCAAAATTACTCAAATTGTGATTTATCAATTTATTATTTAATTTATAATTTTATTCTCAAACTATTTGAGATAAGCAGCCTCTAAAGACATTACTCATGATAAGTTTAGGTCAAGTTTGGTATCTACTATATAATCCATCTTTTTATCTTTTATCTTTTTATCATATCATCTCTCTACTTTTCTGCATATCTTTTCGTAAAAAGATAAAAAGTATACTTTTTTAGGACATCTCAAATCAACCCTTAGAGTCCAAATAATACGGTCAGTAAGCTAATTTATTTTATATATAATTTTTGTAAAATTATAACTTTATTGTTGATGTATTACCTTTTAAAATGTCGCCATCAATTTCTTGATAACAACATTGACATATTGTTGGTTACATATTTTGTAAAAGCCAATTACAAGTCAACACGTGGCGAGAATAAATTATTATTGGAAGATGATTTTATTCTTGATCCTAATCGTGCGTGGCAATAAGTATTAGTTCTCCAAAAGATCTGAGTAGCATTAGATCGGCGTGAGAGATACAAGGTAGCGTGGCTTTAACGGTTACCTATATTCAAATTCAAATCTGGGAGAAGTTCAATTGCAAGAGATGGCGTAGTGGAACTATTTCTAAGGCAGCATGATCAGCGATCATGGAGGAGCAGTTCGACGGTTCGAAGTACATTTCGAAGGTCATCCTTTACAAGTATAAATAGCAAGGAAGTCCCCAGAAAAAACCCCAGACTCAGATCATACAAACCAGTCTTTACTTCATATTTTCCTTCCCAGTTTTACCTTTCTTGTACTTTAAATTCCTGCACTTTAAATACTTGTTCTTTAAATACCCGCACTGCATTTCGATTTATAAGAGTAGTTTCAAATAAATTCAAGTAGGCTGTTGCTGTGAACCTCCTTGAGGCTGAGTTTGGACTATTGTAAGTGTTCATTTTAATGAAATACTTCGATTGTTCTTCATAATTAACTGTTATTTCTCTTAAATTCTCCTAAGTCAAGCCATCAGTAAAAGTCCTCTTCATTGAGGCTGAAAGAACTAAAACATAGTCGCCTGATAATTGATTGGCAATTATAATTTCTGTAAGGACTAATTGATCCTAACTGCGCGCTCACATTTACAAATATACCATTGAAAAGCCAAAAAGCCAACATATATTTTGCTTGCGCCCGTGGGACTAATTAAAATGGCTAGGCGAAACGACAAGGAGAAAATGAGCAGCTTAGAAGAAGGCGGAGAAGGAGAGGTAGAAATACCTAATCGCGAGGAGAATGTGGTAACACACCTGTGGAAACTCCTATGTTATCGAGAACCTTTGGTCGAGACCCGATTTACGGACAAGAACCATATGTTCATAATATTGAATGAAACCAAGGAATTGGACCATCTCTGAGTCCCATCTTCTCGCCAACAAATCCATGGGATGGCTTGGTAGATGCTTTATGAGACAACGATAATGAATACAATGGAAAGGTGGGCAACATCCTTTTGGATCGAATGAACAACCACCAACCAACAAATACAAGACATACAGAGGGAAATTTTAAAATGTCCCTCGGCAAAAGATTGGCTAGAGAAAAAACGACCTATACAAGTTAATGGACAAACTAATGGTGGACTAGTACTCGAGAACTATGAAAGACCATCGCCTCGATCTTGGTATGAACCCATTTCAAGGCAATAGGCCAAAATGCCTCGATGCTCAACAGTGAAGCCACACCGGTTGGTAGATCTTAGGCAAGTACAAAAGCTGGCATAGAATGGTGGCAAATCCATGTTGAAGCCATACACAGTACCGGGGTTATAATAATCCTTATTCAATTATACTGGGGGTTGGAAGGTTTGCCTACAAATGGAAGGACACAATGCCCATTCGACACCTTTCCACGAGGTCCTTTCGCGGGGCAGGCTCCAAGGGGTTATCCATACGCCAACAACGCACACTTTTGAGGGAACCTTGAGTCCCAAATGTACCATTGTATGGACCAAGAGGACCCTGAAAGCACAAGTTTGTCCACCAAACCTGTATTTGCTCCTCAGTGAGTGGTTAAGCAAGCCCAAAATATGGTCCACTAGGGACCAAATCGTTGATATTGTTAGGGAGATATGTGGACCAATGGCTCGGAGGTCAGACTCTGTATCTGAAAACCATACCGAGTGTGTGGATGGGGTACATGAATACCCAAGGGTTCAAGATACCAGATTTCACCCTATTCTATGGGCTGAAATCAATCAACAGTAGAGCATATTGCTAGATTATTTGCTTTCGGTGTGGTGAATGGCTAATCATGACTACATAAAATTAAGATTATTTCCAAACTCTCTAAGCTGGGAGGCGTTTGTGTGGTATATCAACCTTACACTGGCTCTATTCAAACTTGGCAACAAATGGAAGAGGCGTTCATGCCCAATTTTTCAATGTCCCGGAGGTGTCCATAATGATTTGGCAAGATTGAGTCAAAGGCTGAAGAAAAAGGCTACTCAATTCATTGCAGTTAAAAAGCTCGAAATAAATGTAGAGTCATCCTTCGAGCGAAATTTGTCTGATTAGCTCAAAAGCGGTTTAGAGTTAGGGCTTCGAAAGAAGTTTGACTTAACTGAATTCAGGGATTTGGTCGAATTAACTTATAAGGTGTCCCGATATGAAGCATTACTAGAGGAAGAACAAAATCGAAACAATGCTTCGTATAAGACATACTATAGAGATCCCAATTATGAGATTGATCTGGCGAGATTGTGGGCAAAGAACCCATGTCTGTGAAGCATTAATTCATAAGGATCGACTATCGACCAGATTTAAAAAGAAAGACTTTCACGAAAGTATTCTTTTCGATTTAACCTATGACATTTTTAGATCATTTGCTTGACCAATTTCATAAGTTACCAAAAAGAATTAAAAGCGCCTTCTCTTGATGAACTTAAAGGAAAAGTATCTTTAGTAAATGGCATAATTCTTGGTCTCACTCAACTAAAAAGCGCATTATTTTTGAGATAAGATTGAAAGCAAATCCGGAAAGGAATCTGAAGTTCCCAACCAAAGCGAGAGAAAGCCATAGGAATTGTGTGATGTCCCGTTTCGAAGTTGGAGAAAGCGCGGCTAATGTGGTTGTTCAAATTTTGAATCTATCTCTGCGAGTGGAAGAGGTCAATGTGCAAATGCATATTGCCAACAGACTACTAAGAAAGAGACCGAAATCCACGGTTGTTGACGAGTCTCTGCCGGAAGAACATTCGATGAAGAAATCTTGAACGACGATTCTTTGGAAGCATTTGTAATGCAAAGGATGTGTCCAAGGTGTAAACTAAACTACAAATGGTTGAAGGGCTTCCAATTGATGGGAAGCAATACTATAAGGATGTTGACGTCCTAGATCAACCAACACTTACAACAAGGCCGTGCGGCTAGTGATGAGCGGCGACCGATGGTGGTTGAGCACTGCGGTTAATGAACAAATGCTAAAGGTAAAAGGCCTTGTATGAGCCTAGGCCCTTAACTACTATAGAATGGAGCAAACATTAGAAAGAAGATTAGAGAGGAATTGATTTATGGGACTAAAGCCGAGATTGGCCCTCGGACCAACCTCACAGCGAAAATGGCCATCTCCATGAAGGCGGAATCAAGCTCGAAGTGAGCGGAACCAACACTTACCCTACAACCGAGTTCGAAGATGGCTTGAAGGTGGAAAAAGGGTGATTCAATGTCGAATCGATAGCTCTTGGGTGCACTGGAGTCCCCGATTGGTTTGTAATACAAAACAAACCTAGGGAATTCCTGCCGGGAGATATTGGAATTACAGTGATGGTCAAACCTCCTTTGGTGGCCCCAAACAAAAAGCTGGTATTCTTTGAAAAAAACAGAAGGAACCAAATATGGTTCCGTTATTTCCAGATCACAAAGAAGGAAGATTCATGTGTACACGATTACCAAACCAAGATCTGAAAAGTGAAGAGTTCTTCACATGTCGAGACGAAGAAAAGAAGCAGTCGGACCATGTTCCATAGGCTACAAAGTAAAGTGGTTTGTAGCAAAGAACAATTGGCCCAAGTTCATTCGAACTAAAAGGCGAGAGAAGTCAGTTTAAGCGAGTGGAGAAGGCTCTGATGGAAGTGATAGTGAAATAGAAAGAAGAGATTGGCAGGAGCCAAAAGAAGGAAATGGCAGAAGAAGAAATGTTTAAAGCCTTCATGGCTGAACAAACATTTCTGACTGAAAACTTAGTTGAGAAGGATCCTTCGAAGGGATCAGTTATCAATGAAATACGAGAATCTTGACATGGAGGACATGAAGACCAGACCAAGGTAGCCAAGAGGGAAGAAGGTGCAACTTGACCATCGATTTAGCTCATTTCCATCATGTCATCAACATAATTTATATTACCTCATGAATTCCGGTGAAAATGAGGATCGGGAGGACCAAGATATGGATCAATTCCTATCTCTAGTGAGGAATCATAAGTGAGTATAGTGCAGGATGCTCCTGAAATGGCTATTCAATGGGCGGGTGTGAAAGCGAGGAGGAGGTGAGCATCAACCTCTCGTATCCTTTTGAATACCCTCGAATTCCATGACTCAACATGTCAAGCCTTGTACATTAAGGCTTTCTTTGATGGGATACTGATTAAGCAAGAAGTCCTAGTAGATAATGGCGGCGGTAAATTTATTACCGAAATAGTCTTTGAGAAATTAGGGAAGAGAAAGAATCGAGTTGATCCCCAAACCATTACAACCATTAGCGGCTTTCTTTGGAGATAAGCCCAGAGATGGCCCAAGGTATTCTGCCTATTAATTTGGAGTGTGAGGAACCAGGGATTGTATAGACGGCATTCTTGGTGATCGGCCAATGCTAATATAATGCCTTACTTGGAAAGATTGGATTCACACCAACAAGTGTGTACCTTCCTCTTTGCATCGGAAGATCATGATGGCTCACGGGCATGGAGAGCAGAGGAGATTGATGCGGATCCTCAACCGCACATAGCATGCAGATTTTGCGAGGCCAAACTATATATTGAGGAGTAACCCCACTCGATTATATTGAGGAAAGGCGATGGCTCGGCCGAAGTGACGGTGATGGGAAGTTACACATCCCAGAAGCCACTTAGTCCGGGAAAGTGCTGATGAAGAGGTTGTGCGTGAAAGATGACAACGATGCTGGTTGTGAGCAAAGAAGTGAAGAACGAAAGCCAAGTCATTGGCTTTAATTAAAATTCTCATCATTGGATGTAAAGCCATAGTCCGGAGAGGTGCAGAAACAAGAGATGAAGCCATGATAATTGGTACGTAACAAACAAAACAACAACGAATTGAAGTTTGACGCAGAAATATTGTGCATTGGACATTGAAACAAAAGTCCGAGGAAATACAAGAAGAAAGGCGCCTTATGGAATGATTTTTGTCTATGAGGGAAGAAAAGCGAGAGAATCATTAAAGAGATAAGAACCTAGAAAGCGAACAAGGTGAAAAGATTGCTTAAAGGTTAAAGAAAATCAAAAAAAGCTTCAATAGATTCTCCGGATCTGAGGACCCCTTAGAAGAAGTAGAATTTAGAGGAAAGGTTACAATGCAATAACCCACTTATATAAGTACTTGTTTGAATGCTGCATGGACAGAAGACCAGTTATTGGTTGTTTTAAAAATACAAAAGATTGTTTTGCATGGTCCCCTATAATGAACTACGAGGGGTTGGATAGATCATTGGTGGAACATAGGCTCCCTTTGAAGCCTAGTTTCAAGCCATGAAAGCGAGAAACCAAGAAGGATGAGTCAGATGTAATTAGGAAAGGTCAAGGAAAGAAATTCTTAGACTACTTAAAAGCGGAACTTTATTAAGGACAGCCCAGGTATGTTGGAATAGCTGTATCTAATATTGTCCTTGTAGTTAAGAAAAAATGGTAAAATGAGGTATGCATCGATTTGAAATTTAAATCTAACAACTCCTAAAGATAGAGTACCTATGCCTATAGTGGATATTGGTGGAGTTCGGCGGGGCATCAAGTTTTATCAATGATGGATGGCCACTCTGGTTATAATCAAATATAACACATTAGAGAGAAGACATCCACAAAGGCGGCATTGAGATGTCACGGGAATATTGGCACCTTGAATGGGTTAAAATGCCATTTAGTGCGAAGAATCTTTGGGGCTACATATCAGAGCTATGAACACTATCTTTCATGACCTTATTGGAGAAGTATCTAGAATGTTATATTGATGACATCGTGGTGAAATCGATCCATGGAGCGGAAGCATTTGCTTCATTTAGAGCGACTTCGAAAAAGAATGAAGGAAGTTCAAAGTTGAAACTCAACCCCTCTTCTTAAATGTGCTTTTTGGTGTGTCATCAGGAAATTTCTTGGGTTATATGAATTGCACAAGAAAGGAATACTGATTCTGATCGATCATAAAGCCAAAGCCATCATCGAAGCTAGGCCTCCATCAAGTA
>JANUSC010000457.1:0-142344 GCA_025200525.1 Camellia lanceoleosa
AAATGAGATTAATGGAATCATTGTTGAAAATGGAACCTTAAGGGTTGAGATGTGAATTATGGAAAATGCTATAATTACATTGTTTAATTAATTGGTATAATTAATTGCGAGAAATGAGGAATGAATTGGAAATGTTGAGATTGGAAGTATGTGGGATAAAAGGGTGTAGTTAGATTATTTATCACCACCTAATTGCAATGTTGATTATATATCCATTTGTGCATTTATTTTCGTAGAAATAACTCGCTTTGGGGCTATCGGTGAGGATAGTCGTGATTGTTGTAGACAATGCATGATGATTAGGCAACTAAAACTAATTGGTGGAATGTGTCATACGAGTATGACGATAGAAAGAATACATTAATTTGTGTATTGATTGATTGTATATAGAACCAATGTGTTTATATGCATTATATGTAGAGGAGGAGATGGGATATTCGTGTTTAGAGGAAGATGGGATGTACCTCTAAACCTGATAGTGTTGGGAGGAGATGGGGATGATGAACTCAGAGACACAAATTTCATATATGCTTGTTCAGAGAAGTGAAGATACAAATTTCATATGCTTGTCTTGAGAAATATAGATACAACTCATATGCTTGTCTTGGAAATGTGATATAGCTTGTATGCTTATCTGGGTTGTATTGATATAACTAATATGTTTATCTATGTTGAAATGGAAAGTGTTTAGTATGAGTTCGCCTCATATGAGTTGTTGGCCAGTTCGAGCCAAGATTATGTATTGATAATTGAAAGGGAAAAGAAACGGAAAATGAAAGGAAACATAGACTTGAATGTCTTGAATTGTAATATGTTATGAAAGAATGTAAAAGTGTTGACCATCTATCAACTGCTAATCTTTTAGTCATTATTCATAACCTGTTTAGTATATTTCTACCGGCCGTGGCTCACCATATATGGGAACATCATTTTCGTGTATGTAGCATGCCACCTCCAAGGACATAGCTTGGGAGGCTAGAGGCGGACGGACTTTTTTGGCTTCTATTTATTTTTGATGTATTACATGTAGATTCAAGCCAAGGGCTTTATGTGTATTTGAGCTAGAGCTTTTTTGTAACCAAGTGTTAACTTGAAAGTCAGAAGCCCTTAGGGCATTTGCTTTTGTTGTTAACATGTAATACCTTTTGTAAGGAACTATTCATTAAATAGAAGAATGTGGATTTTATTTGTATCAATGCATGTTTAATTGATGGGTTCAATGTTATTATTTTGAGGAGTATAATAGAAGTTGTATGATGAAACAAATTGCATCAGATAGTTGTAAATGAACTAAACAAAAATTAAAAATTAAGCAGATAGAAATAATAATAAAAAGTAGAACAGATATATATATATACTGGATTATATTTGAGAAAGAATTTCAACAGATAGAGAGAAAGAACAAGAGAGAGAGAGAGAAAGAACGATTGCAACAGATCTTGCCTTGGTGCATTTCAACAGATAATAAAATTGAACAGATAGAAATAAATTGAAGATTGTTGCTGGTTTGTTGAACGGATAAGAAATTTTGGATAGATATTTGAACAGATAAGAGATTAAAATTGAACTGATAATAAAATCAAGACAAATTTGACAGATAGGGAAAAAAATTAAACAGATAGTCAAGATTTTTGAATATATAAACAAAAAAATAATAATTAAACACTTAAATGTAAATTTGAACATATAGAAAAAAAAAATTTGAACGGATAAATTAAGGAGTAAAATTGAAAACAAAACGTCTTTCAAAACAATTAAAAAGACTTCTCAACAAATTATTTTACTCAATGCTTGCAGAGGACCATCGGAGGAGAAGACTCCATTGATCCTGCTCCTTATAGATAATTTTTTTTCTTCAAGCACACATCCAATTTCTGCTCCTTTTTTTTTTTTTGAGTTGTTGATCTTTGTTGTTGTTGTATGATGAAACAAATTGCAACAGATAGTTGTAAATAAACCAAACAAAAATTAAAAATTAAGCAGATAGAAATAATAATAAAAAATAGAACAGATATATATATATATACTGAATTATATTTGAGAAAGAATTTCAACAGATAGAGAGAAAGAACAAGAAAGAGAGAAAGAAAGATTGCAACAGATCCTGCTTTGGTATATTTCAACAGATAATAAAATTGAACATAAAGAAATAAATTGAAGATTGTGACTGGTTTGTTGAACGGATAAGGAATTTTGGATAGATATTTGAACAGATAAGAGATTAAAATTGAACTGATAATAAAATCAAGATAAAAATTTGCACAGATAGGGAAAAAATTGAACAGATACTCAAGATTTTTGAATATATAGACAAAAAAATAATAATTAAACATTTAAATGTAAATTTGAACATTTAGAAAAAAAATTGAACGGATAAGTTAATCAGTAAAATTTAAAACAAAACGACTTTCAAAACAAATAAAAAGTTTTCACACCAAATTATTTTACTCAATGCCTGCAGAGGACCATCGGAGGAGAAGACTTCATTGATCCAGCTCCTTATGGACAGTTTTTTTTCTTCAAGCACACAGATCCAATTTCTCCTCCTTTTTTTTTTTAAAGTTGTTGATCTTTGTTGTTGTGTATGATGAAACAAATTGCAACAGATAGTTGTGAATGAACAAAAAAAAAAATTAAAAATTAAGCAGATAGAAATAAGAATAAAAAATAGAATAGATATATATATATATATATATATACTGGATTATATTTGAGAAAGAATTTCAACCGATAGAGAGAAAGAACAAGAGAGAGAGAAAGAAAGATTGCAACAGATCCTGCTTTGGTGTATTTCAACAGATAATAAAACTGAGCAGATAGAAATAAATTGAAGATTGTGACTGGTTTTTTGAACGGATAAGAAATTTTGGTTAGATATTTGAATAGATAACAGATTAAAATTGAACTGATAACAAAATCTAGACAAAAATTTACACAGAGAGGGAAAAAAATTGAACGAATAGTCAAGATTTTTGAATATATAGACAAAAAAATAATAATTAAATACTTAAATGTAAATTTGAACATATAGAAAAATGAATTCAACAGATAAATTACGGAGTAAAATTGAAAACAAAACGTTTTTCAAAACAAATTAAAAGACTTCTCACCAAATTATTTTACTCAATGCCTGCAGAGGACCATCGGAGGAGAAGACTCCATTGATCCAACAACTTATGGACAGTTTTTTTTTCTTCAAGCGCACAGATCCAATTTCTACTCCTTTTTTTTTTTCTTTTTTTTTAAAGTTGTTGATCTTTGTTGTTGTTGTATAAAGAAACAAATTGCAACAGATAGTTGTAAATGAATCAAAAAAAATTAAAAATTAAGCAGATACAAATAATAATAAAAAATAGAACGGATATATATATATATATATACTGGATTATATTTGAGAAAGAATTTCAACAGATAGAGAAAAAGAACAAGAGAGAGAGAAAGAAAGATTGCAACAGGTCCTGGTTTGGTGTATTTCAACAAATAATAGAATTGAACAGATAGAAATAAATTGAAGATTGTGACTGGTTTGTTAAACACATAAGAAATTTTGGATAGATATTTGAACAGATAAGAGATTAAAATTGAATTGATAATAAAATCTAGACAAAAATTTGCACAGATAGGGAAAAAAATTGAACAGATATTCAAGATTTTTGAATATATAGACAAAAAAAAATAATTGAACACTTAAATGTAAATTCGAACATATAGAAAAAAAATTGAACAAAAAATTAAGGAGTAAAATTGAAAACAAAACGACTTTCAAAACAAATAAAAAGATTTCACGCCAAATTATTTTACTCAATGCCTGCAGAGGACCATCGGAGGAGAAGAATCCATTGATCCAGCTCCTTATGGACAGTTTTTTTTTCTTCAAGCACACAGATCTAATTTTTCCTCCTTTTTTTTTTTTTTTTTTTTTTTTTTTTTTAAGTTGTTGATCTTTGTTGTTGTTGTATAATGAAACAAATTGAAAAAGGTAGTTTAAATGAACAAAAAAATTAAAAATTAAGTAGATAGAAATAATAATAAAAAATATAGATATATATATACTGGATTATATTTGAGAAAGAATTTCAACAGTTAGAGAGAAAGAACAGGAGAGTGAGAAAGAAAGATTGCAACAGGTCCTAGTTTGGTGTATTTCAACAGATAATAAAATTGAACAGATAGAAATAAATTGAAGGTTGTGACTGGTTTGTTCAACGGATAAGAAATTTTGGATATATATTTGAACAGATAAGAGATCAAATTTGAATTGATAATAAAATCTAGACAAAAATTTGCATAGATAGGGAAAAAAATTGAACAGATATTGAAATTTTCTGAATATATAGACAAAAATAAAATAATTGAACACTTAAATGTAAATTTGAACATATAGAAAAAAAAAATTGAACAAATAAATTAAGGAGTAAAATTGAAAACAAAACGACTTTCAAAACAAATAAAAAGATTTCACACCAAATTATTTTACTCAATGCCTGCAGAGGACCAATGGAGGAGAAGACTCCATTTATCTAGCTCCTCATGGACAGTTTTTTTTCTTCAAGCACACATCCAATTTCTGCTCCTTTTTTTTTTTAAGTTGTTGATCTTTGTTGTTGTTGTATGATGAAACAAATTGCAACAGATAGTTGTAAATGAACCAAAAAAAATTAAAAATTAAGCAAATAAAAGTAATAATAAAAAATAGAACAGATATATATATATATATATACTGGATTACATTTGAGAAAGAATTTCAACAGTTAGAGTGAGAAAGAAATATTGCAACAGATCCTGGTTTGGTGTATTTCAACAGATAATAAAATTGAACAGACAGAAATAAATTGAAGGTTGTGACTGGTTTGTTCAACGAATAAGAAATTTTGGATAGATATTTGAACAGATAAGAGATTAAAATTGAACTGATAATAAATTCTGGACAAAAATTTACACAAATAGGGAAAAAAATTGAACAGATAGTCTAGATTTTTGTATATATAGACAAAAAAAATAATAATTAAACACTTAAATATAAATTTGAACATATAGAAAAAAAATTCAACAAATAAATTAAGGAGTAAAATTGAAAACAAAACGTTTTTCAAAACAAATAAAAAGACTTCTCAACAAATTATTTTACTCAATGCCTGCAGAGAACCATCGGAGGAGAAAACTCCATTGATCCAACTCCTTATGGATGCTTTTTACTTCAAGCACAGATCCAATTTCTCCACCTTTTTTTTTTTTTAAGTTGTTGATCTTTGTTGTTGTTGTATGATGAAACAAATTGCAACAGATAGTTGTAAATGAATCAAAAAATTAAAAATTAAGACATAAATAATAATAAAAATAGAATGTATATATATATATATATATATCGGATTATATTTGAGAAAGAATTTCAACAGATAGAGAGAAAGAAAGATTGCAACAGATCCTGGTTTGGTGTATTTCAACAGATAATAAAATTGAACAGATAGAAATAAATTGAAGATTGTGACTGGTTTGTTGAACGGATAAGAAATTTTGGATAGATATTTGAACAGATAAGAGATTAAAATTGAACTGATAATAAAATCATGATTAATTTGCTCAGATAGGGAAAAAAATTAAACAGACAGTCAAGATTTTTGAATATATAGACAAAAAAATAATAATTAAACACTTAAATATAAATTTGAACATATAGAAAAAAAAAATTGAACAGATAAATTAAGGAGTAAAATTGAAAACAAAACAACTTTCAAAAAAAATAAAAAGATTTCACACCAAATTATTTTACTCAATGCTGGCAGAGGACCATCAGAGGAGAAGACTCCATTGATCCAGCTCCTTATGGATAGTTTTTTTTCTTCAAGCACACAGATCCAATTTCTCCCCATTTTCTTTTCTTTTTTTTAAGTTGTTGATCTTTGTTGTTGTTGTATGATGAAACAAATTGCAACAGGTAGTTGTAAATAAACCCAAAAAAAATTAAAAATTAAGTAGATTGAAGTAATAATATAAAATAGAATATATATATATATATACTGGATTATATTTGAGAAAGAATTTCAATAGATAGAGAGAAAGAACAAGAGAGAGAGAAAGAAAGATTGTAATAGATCCTGGTTTGGTGTATTTCAACAGATAATAAAATTGAACAGAGAGAAATAAATTAAAGATTGTGAATGGTTTTTGAACACATAAGAAATTTTTGATAGATATTTGAACAGATAAGAGATTAAAATAGAACTGATAATAAAATCTAGACAAAATTTTGCACAGATAGGGAAAAAAATTAAACAGATAGTCAAGATTTTTGAATATATGGACAAAAAAACATAATTAAACAATTAAATATAAATTTGAACATATAGAAAAAAAAATTGAACAGATAAATTAAGGAGTAAAATTGAAAACAAAACAACTTTCAAAACAAATAAAAAGATTTCATACCAAATTATTTTACTTAATGCCTGCAGAGGACCATCGGAGGAGAAGACTCCATTGATCCAGCTCCTTATGGACAGTTTTTTTTCTTCAAGCACACAGATCCAATTTATAGCGATCCCGGTTTTAACCCTTGTTGTACAAAGCTGATCCGCACGCGTGTCCGTGGATGTTAGTAGTTGATTATTATTTTGTTTACATCCTTTCCTACTTTGTATTTGAGTTATAGAATGTGTTGGGCAGGTTTGTTACAGGTTGGTTGTGTTTGGAAGCCAAGTGTTGTCGCCTGCATTTTGGTTCGCCGAGCGAGTAGTCCTTCGCCGAGCGAAGCTTCGTTTTTGGTCCTTCACCGAGCTGTGGTTTGGTCGCCGAGCGAGAGTGGAGTGTTGTGTCTGGTGGCTCGAGCCAGAGTGGCTTCGCTCGAACGAGCGATTGCGTCTGGTTCTGGACCATGGCATCCTTCCAGGTGAAGGGGGATGCGGGGCAATGGTGGAAGTACGGGAAGGTCCGGGTTGGTGATATGAGAGGCGCTGTAAATGCTTTCCAGAGAGGTTCTTATCTACGCTTAGAGAGAAGCCGAGAGATCGCTTAGCCGACTTAATCGCCAGGTTTGTCTATGGTCGAAGTTTGAGGCTACATTTATTAGCTTGTCTGTGTTTGCACCGAACTTGTGGTGACCGAGGAACGCCGCTGTTACGAAGTTTGAGCTAAGTTGAGGCATGGCCTCAAGTTGAGGGTTGGTGGGTCTTACATCCGAGAGGATAGACATTTGGTGGATGCTGCAGCTCATATGGAGCTTATGATGCAGGAGGAGGATGAGGAGAAACATAGACGCTTCAAAAGGGGCCAAGATGGCCCGATTGATGGCAGGAGACAGAGGGGTTATAACCCCTGCCAGCCTCAGTATGAGTTTCTAGATCGACCTTCCAAAGGCCAAGTGCAGTGCTCGGAGAGGCAATCAGGAGAGTTCACTGCTACAAGTGTGGCCACCGGGTCACAAGGCTTGGCTTCAAGCAGGCGGAGGTCGAGAGTCGCTTCTTCTTCACCTAGACCGCAGAGTCGAGTTTGGACAGGGGCCTTTTGTCTTGCTATCACAGGGTCACTGGCACTCAAGAGGTTCTCGCCACGCTGAGTGCCATCAGAGCTGCCCTGTTCTAGACAGACGCAGGATTTCAACCACCACCAGGTAAGCCTCGAGGGCCAATCCGGGCTTCTGCCCAACAAGGCAAAGAACAGATGTTCCTAGAGGTGAGCAGTGGATCGTGGGCCCACAGGCGCTGCGGTATGTCGTTATCACAGAGGATCTAGCAACGGCCCGCCAAGAGTGAGAGGTACCTTTCGCTTTTGCAACTCGTTGCTAGTGTGTTGATTGATACGGTGCATCTCATTCTTTTGTATCTCACGATTTGCATCTGTTTTGGAGTTGGAGTTGGCACAGTTAGCATCTCATATTTGTGTAGTGTCACCTATCGGAGGTGAGTTGATTCTGAAATAGGGTTGTAGAGGTTGTGATATAGAGGTCGCCGATCATAGGCTTCCGTTTCCTTTTTTAGTTATGCCCATGAAGGGCTTTGATGTTATTTTGGGTATGGACTGGTTATCGTCATACTGGGCAGTTATTGATTGCTACCGCCAGAGGGTCACTTGTTGTACCGTGAACGAGGAGTGTTTCCATTTCTTGGGAGACCGGGTTGGTAGTGTTTTGCCACCGGGGTATGATCCGCGAGGGCGGGGTGAGCTTAGTGGTCTACTTGCTAGCTTTGAGAGTGGTGAGTGTGATGAGACCCAGATTGTGTTGCCGAGGGTAGTTTGTGAGTATTCGGACGTCTTCCCCGAGGATCTCGTTAGTTTGCCACCTCACCGAGAGATTGAGTTCTTTATTGATCTAGTGCCCGACACGGCGCCGATTTCTATGGCACCCTACCGTTTTGCTCCAGCAGAGTTGGTTGAGTTGAAAGTTCAGCTCCAGGAATTGCTAGATAAGGGCTTTGTTCGCCCTAGTGTTTCACCGTGGAGAGCACCGCCCTCTTTGCTAAAAAAATAAGGATGGTGCCTTGAGATTGTGTATCGACATCGAAGTTGAATCGGCTACGATTAAGAATAAGTACCCTATGCCCCGTGATAGATGATTTGTTTGACCAAATGAAGGGTTCCGTTGTTTCTCTAAGATAGACTTGAGATCGGGTTACCACCGCTGAGGGTCGAGAAGAGGACATTCAAGACTAAGATTCCGACGCGATATGGCCATTATGAGTTCCTGGTAATGCCATTTGGGCTTACCAACGCATCGGCAGTCTTTATGGACTTGATGAACCGGATATTCCGGGAATTCTTGGATCGTTTTGTAGTCGTTTTCATGGACGACATTCTTATCTATTCACCTTCAGATGAGTAGCACGAGGAACACTTGAGAGTGGTACTTGATTTGCTTAGAGCCCATAGGCTGTATGCCAAGTTTGGGAAGTGTGAGTTTTGGCTAGGAGAAGTCAAGTTCTTAGGCCATGTGGTTTCCGGGGAAGAGGTGTCTGTTGATACATCCAAGACTGAGGCAGTGCAAGATTGGGCACAGCCTAAGAGTGTGTTTGAGATCCGCAGCTCGATTAGCCGGGTATTACCGCTTGGCTTGTGAAGGATTTCTCCAGTTAGCTTCACTGCTGACTAGATTGACTCCTGGGAGTCAAATTTGTATGGAGGAGACTTGTGAAAAGTCGCTCCAGAGTTGAAAGTTAGATTGACCACCGCCTCCTGCCTTGATTATTCCTAGAGAGGGTTGGGTTATGCGCTATTGTGATGCCTCACGAGAGGGTTTGGGTTGTGTGTTGATGCAGAGGGAAGATGGTAGCTTATGGCTCACGGGCTTGAAAATTCACGAGAAGAATTACCCCACGATGACCTAGAGTTAGCTACAGGATCTTTGCCTTGAAAATCTAGAGGCACTACCTTTATGGTGAGAGATTCGAGGTGTTCTCGATCATAAGAGTCTCAAATATCTGCTTTCACGTAAAGACTTGAACTTGAGGCGAGGAGGTGGATGGAGTTTATTAAGGATTACGACTTCGAGTTGCATTATCACCCGGGAAGGCCAATGTTGTGGTCGATGCCCTTAGCAAGAAATCCATTAGTGATGTAGCTTGTAGCCATCCCGAGTGGAAGATGTTGGGGCACTTGGCGAGTTTGATTTGCTTCGGCTAATCCGCTGAGGCCGAGGCGTTGTTTTTGTTGTTGCGCTGCCTACACTTGTGACTCGAAAGTGTTAGAGGCACGAGAGGTGACCTTGAGGTAGAATCCTCAAAGGAGAAGATCTCCAAAGGAGAAGGTCGAGAAGGGTTTGTCTGCGGTATCCCGACCGAGCGTGAGATACCGAGACCATTTGTTTGTGCCGAGTCTTGCCGAGAGGAGGTACTCGAGAGTTTCATCATTCGTGTTTGCGGTGCATCCGGAGGTACTAAGATGTATCGATTTGGGTCGCCATGGTGGCGGGTATGAAGAAAGATGTGGCCGCCAGATGAAAGTGCCTTACTTGTCGCCAGTGAAGGCCGAAAGCATCGAGGCCACCGGTTTGTTACAACCCTGGCCTATTGCCGTGTGGAAGTGGAGGCATGTCACTATGGTCTTCATCGTAGGTCCTCCGAGGACTCACGGGTAGTGATGCTATTTGGGTGGTTGTAGACCGTTGACTAAGTTGGCGACTTCATTCCTATGCTGCGGAGAGATCTTGCAGATCATCTTGCCGACTTGTATATTCGGGACATAGTGAGATTGCACGGGGTCCTAGTGACAATCGTTTCAGATAGAGATCCTCGTTTTACTGCTAGGTTGTGGCAAAGTTTGCAGAGTGCCTTGGGTACTAAGTTGACCTTCAGTACGGCTTATCATCCTCAGACTGACGGGCAGTCCAAGCGTACTATTCAGATCCTTGAGGATATGCTTCGGGGTTATGTCCTTGACTTTAGTGGGACGTGGGAGAGGCACTTACCATTGGTGGAGTTTGCCTATAACAAATTTTCGCCTAGTATTGGTATGGCAATCGCTTGAGGCCTTGTATGGTCGACCTTGTAGGTCTCCTGGCCTCATGGGCCGAGGTGGGTGACGCGCCTTTTTTGGGTCCGGAGTTGGTTAGGGAGACAACGGAGAAAGTTGAGCTTATCCGTAGGCTTGTTGTTCTCGCAGTCGCCGTAAACCTTATGCGATTATAGGAGGAGGCCTTTGGCGCTTGAGATGGGTGATCATGTCTTTCAAGATATTACCTAGGCGGGATTGATGAGGTTTGGGAAGAGTAGGAAGTTATCCCCTGTTTATTGGTCCTTTTGAGATCCTTGAGAGGATTGGCGAGGTTGCTTATCGCTTAGCTTTGCCGCCACAGCTTGTTCGGAGTTCATGACGTGTTTCATGAGTATGCTTGAAGTATGAGCCGGATCCATCGCATGTATTGGATTGGACCGACTTAGAGGTAGATGAGGATGCCTCGTGATGAGGAGAGATCGGTTCAAGTCTTGATAGGCGGATCAAGTCTTGCGTGGCAAGACCATCCCTTTGGTAAAGGTTTTGTGGAAACATCACGGAGTGGAGGAGGCCACTTGGGAACGCGAGTTGGAGGTCCGCGAGAATTATCCGCACTTGTTTATTGATGTAATCATGTATTGAGAATTTTGTAATACTAATGAACTTAACGAGCATTAAAGATGTCTTAAGTTGTAAAACATTGCGAATGTTTGGTTTATGGAAATATTGTAGAACTTACCTTGATATGGGAGTTGATTATAATGTTGCATATGTTGGCTATATTGTAGAAATGGAGTTTTATCATGTATATTGATTATGATATCAAATTGTGAACCATGTGTGTTGAAAATGGTTGAAAAGGAAAGGGAATGCATGTTGAAATGTATTTGTTGTGAAATGCCTCTTGATAAGAGATGAAATGGCCGGTAATGGGTCAAGTTGTTTAATGTTGTATTGCAACATTGTTTAAAATGGAGAAAAACCGGTTTTCGAAAACTTGTTCTTAATTTCGGGGACGAAATTTTTAAGGGGGAGGTTATAGCGATCCCGCTTTTAACCCTTGTTAGAGTGATCCTGACGTGTGGCCGTGGATGTTAGTAGTTGATTATTATTTTGTTTACATCCTTTCCTACTTTGTATTTGAGTTATAGGATGTGTTGGGCAGGTTTGTTACAGGTTGGTTGTGTTTGGGAGCCAAGTGTTGCTGCCCAGAATTTTGGGTCTTCGCTGAGCGAAAGCCCTTCTTCGCCTGCGAGCTTCGTTTTGGTCCTTGCTCGAGCTGTGGTTTGGTCGCCGAACGAGAGTGGAGTTTTGTGTCCGTGGCCTGCTGTGAGTGGCTTCGCCGAGCGAGCGATTAAGGCCCGGTTCTGGACCTAAAAGTTGCATTTCTTGGATCGAGCCAGCTTTTCTTCGCTCGAGCGATCTAGTTTGTTCTTCGCTCGAGCGAGCAATCCTTCGCTCGAGCGAGCGTCTGGTTGCAGACCTAAGGGTTTGAATTGTTGGCGCGAGCAAGCAGTTTGTTGCTCGAGCGAGGTTCTGGGTTGTTGGCTCGAGCGAGACTTTCTTGGCTCGAGCGAGGGTTTTCTGTGTCTGGTCGCTCGAGCGACCAAGTCTTCGCTCGAGCGAGCCTGTTTAACTCAGTTAGCAGCAGCCGAGATAAACATCACTTTTTCAAAACTTTTTCATCTTCAAACCCTAAATTCGAGACCCTCTCTCTCTAGACTTGTCTTCTCTCTAAGAAATCATCTCCTTCTAGTGTGAATCTACCCTAAGTGCTTTGTTAAAAAGGTAGAGGGTGTTGAGAGCTTCGATTTAATCTGAAAATCTTGGAATTTGGAGCACGTTGGGTTTTGGTCTTCATCTCCTTTTGAGCTCAAACTTTGAGGTAGGGATATCCTACTCCTCTTTATGAGTTTTGTCTTTAAATTTTAGCATTTTGATATATTGGGAGTTGTGGTGTAATTTTGAGAAAACTTTGGGCCTTTGTGTAATTTTATAAAAGTTGGGGTTTTAATTATAATAAACGTAGATGCATGTTTGGCATAGAGAAATGGAATAAATGTTGAAACATTAATGAAAATGGAAACTAAGGGTTGTAATGTTAATTATGGAAAATGCCCTAATTACATTGATTAATTAATTTGTATAATTAATTGTGAGAAATGAGGAATTGATTTGGAAATGTTGAGATTGGGAATGTATGGGATTAAAGGGTGTAGTTGGATTATTTATCACTCACCTAGTTGGAATGTTGATTATATATCCATTTATTGCATTTATATTCTCAGATAGAAATAATCGCTGGGCTATCGGTGGAGGATAGTCTTGATTGTTGTAGACAATGCATGATGATTAGGCAAACTAAAACTAATCATCGAATGTGTCATTGACCATGACGCTGAAAGAATACATTAAATTTATGTATTGATTGATAATGTGTATAATAATTGTTTATATGCATTGTGTTGTGTTGGAGGAGATAGGATGTACTCCACGATTTAGGGATGATAGGGATGAACCTCTAAACCGGATGTTGTTTGGAAGAAGATAGGGATGGACTCGTGAGATATAGCTCATATGCTTTTCTAGTGATGTGTTGACACTACCATATGCTTGTCTTTAGAAGTGTGATATTGCTCGTATGCATATCTATGAAAGTGTTGATATAGCTCATATGCTTATCTGTTGATGTGTTGATATAGCTTGTATGCTTATCTATTATGAAATGGGAAAATGTTTAATATGAGTTACTGTCTCATATAAGTTGTTGGCCAGGTTCTGAGCCATGGTTATGAATTGAGAATTGCAAGGAAATGGAAAATGAAATGTAACATGGACTTGTGTGTCATAAAATTGTAAGGTGATGTAAGTGGATGTATTAGTATTGGCCATCTATTAACTGCTAATCTTTTAGTCATTGTTCATAGCTAGTTTAGTATATTTCTACTGGGCTGTGGCTCACCCTATATGGGAACATCATTTTCAGGTACATGTAGCATGCCACCTCCAAGGACATAGCTTGGGAGGCTTGAGGCTGTCAGACTTTTTGGATGTCTTGTTTCTTTTGATGTATTACATGTAAATTCAAACCAAGGGCTTAATGTGTAAATGAGTTAGCACTCTCTTTTTGTAACCAAGTGTTAACTTGGAAAGCTGTAAGCCCGTAGGGCATTTGCTTTTGTTGTTAACATGTAATATCTTGTGTAATCGAATATTCTGATGAATGGGAGAATGTTGGTCTTTTATGTATCAATGCATGTCTATATTTTTGGGTTTTATGTTATTATTTTGAGGGCGCATAACTTGGTATCGAGCGCATCGGTTCAATACTTTGGGTACGCGAAGTGATTAGGATCACAATGGGTTTGTCTCTCTTGATAGAGACTTAGGTGTAGTGTCACATGCCATGTGTTTAATTGATAACATGTTTATGTGATTATTTGGGTATGGGATTTAGTTTCTAGGATGTTGATTGGATCCTTGGGTTTCTGGGAGTCTTGTTGGAAAAGCACTTGATCAATGCTGTTTCTAACCGGAACTCTAGTAACGCCTCAGGACTATCATTATCCGGAAATGAAATTCGTAAGTGCTTATGTGTTTATGTGCTTACGTGGAGTGAATTACAGTTGTTCATGTATTAGGACGCGAGTGTTTAGTTTCGGCACATTTATGAATGTGCTAACGTTCTGTGTTACCTTTATTAGGATGTTAGGATGAGGAAGAGGTGCTAGGCGTGGTAGGCAGGAAATGCCTTTACCGGATAAGATTCCGGCAGTATAGGAGGGAGTTGGTCAGGCCAATGTGGCCGAGCCAGCGGGTCAGCAGGCTATGAGTGCCTTGGCCCGAGAGATAGCAGGAGCTTTGGGTATTCTCAGAGTTGGGAATCAGGCAGTCGAGGCAGGGCTTTCTTTCTTGAAGAGGGAGTTCTTTCGGTCTAACCCGGACGAGTTTGTTGGGGGATCCAAAGGAGCCACTTAAGGCAGACGAGTGGTTGGAACAAATGAGTAAGACGTTCGAGATGCTTGGCAAGATTTTTGAATATATAGATAAAAAAATAATAATTAAACACTTAAATGTAAATTTGAACATATAGAAAAAAAAAATTCAACAGATAAATTAAGGAGTAAAATTGAAAACAAAACGTCTTTCATAACAAATAAAAAGACTTCTCACCAAATTATTTGACTTAATGCTTGCAAGAGGACCATCGGATGAGAAGACTCCATTGATCCAAATCCTTATGGATGCTTTTTTTTCTTCAAGACAGATATAATTTCTCCTACTTTTTTTTTTTTAAGTTGTTGATCTTGTTGTTGTTGTATGATGAAACAAATTGCAAAGAGATAGTTGTAAATGAACCAAAAAAAATTAAAAATTAAGCATATTGAAATTATAATAAAAATGTAACATATATATATACAGGATTATATTTGAGAAAGAATTTCAACAGATAGAGAGAAAGTACAAGAGAGAAAGAAAGAAAGATTGCAATAGATCCTCGCTTGGTGTATTTCAACAGATAATAAAATTGAATGATAGAAATAAATTGAAGATTGCGATTGGTTTGTTGAATGATAAGAAATTTTGGATAGATATTTGAATGTATAAGAGATTAAAATTGAACCGATAATAAAATCTAGACAAAAATTTGCACGATAGGGAAAAAATTGAACAGATAATCAAGATTTTGGAATATATAGACAAAAAATATAATAATTAAACACTTAAATGTAAATTTGAACATATAGAAAAAAAAAATTCAACAAATAAATTAAGGAGTAAAATTGAAAACAAAACGCTTTTCAAAACAAATAAAAAGACTTCTCAACAAATTATTTTACTCAATGCCCGCAGAGAACCATCGAGGAGAAAACTCCATTGATCCAGCTCCTTATGGATGCTTTTTACTTCAAGCACGTATCCAATTTCTCCACCTTTTTTTTTTTTTTAAGTTGTTGATCTTTGTTGTTGTTGTATGATGAAACAAATTGCAACAGAGATAGTTGTAAATGAATCAAAAAAAAATTAAAAATTAAGCATATAAATAATAATAAAATAGAATGTATATATATATATATATATATACCGGATTATATTTGAGAAAGAATTTCAACAGATAGAGAGAAAGAACAAGAGAGAGAGAAAGAAAGTGTCACGCCCCATTCCGCCTCTAGTGGAATGGTGTCGTGATGGCCAAGAATCGAGATTACCAAGGCCAACTTTCAAAATTCACACACAATCGTAGTACTACATATGGGGCTAACAAATGCGAAGCAATAATTCAAAGTACAAGTGGTCCATAAGAGCCTGTATAAGTCAAGTGAAATGGCATACAATCTTTACATGGCTTTCACAACTTGAATACAAATAAAATAAAGTACAAAATACATCTTGACCAAAAGGCTTCTCAAGCCATCGTGATACGTAATACAATAAAAATGCAAGCTAAGAAGCATGATCTTCAAGATGTTGCAAAAATGCGAATCCAAAACACATCGGCAAAACACATCTAGGCGTCGCCGCCGTCCTGCTCATCACCTACATATATATATAGAGAGGGTGAGCTTGGATACTCAGTGAATGGTACAAGTAATAAAGGGGTTTGTAGGACTGATATTCAAGATCTTTAGCAAAACAATACATAATATAACCAGCGAAAACCAAGTCCATCTAGTGGATCTATCAAGCTTCAAGGGATGCTTATTAGCATCAACATAATACAAGGGATGACATTCCGGACAAGCAAACCCACGCGGTAAAACCGCTGGCAAGGCAAGACAAGACAAGTTAATAACCGATCCAGAATCGACAGACAAACCCACCCGCACAAGGCCGTCAGTGGCAAGCGAGATATCTCAAGCAAGGGTGCTACAAAAGTTTAGAGTCTCCTAGCACATACGAACTTTCAAGAGTTGTGCTACAAATGCTTATAGTCCCCTAGCACGTACGGACTTCCAAAATGTCATCAAAACAAGATAGTTTTTATTTCAACTAGGAATAATCATTCATGCTTGCAAATACTTTCCAAACAAGGCAAAACAAGGTTTTATCAAAGCTTTATAACATATCTTTATTAAAAATACCACTCACATAGTCCTTCAAAGGTCGGGGTCGAGGCAAGTCCAAGTCCTGACAAACATATGGCAAGTTTATTGAATACACTTTTAAACAAGCTTCACATGCATACAAATGATCTCGGCATTCTTCAAAACTAAGTCAACTCGAAACAAACACTATTTCTCATCTTGGGAAACATGTCAGCACTAACCTGTGTCTTGGCCGAGGTCCTACACCTCCTCGCCGAGGTGGGGTCCCGATGGCCCCATTCGAGGGAATGAAGTCGAAAATCTGGGTTCCCTTATGCTCAAGAACATGAAGAACATTAAGAACATGAACATGAAGAAGATGAATGCAAGGATCATAACTTGTTATTACGAAAATCTAAGATTTCATGTTATGAGTTTTGAAAACATGGACTGGTACTGCACAAGAAGATCATGCGTAAACAAACACAAGAACATGATTTTTGATACAAACTTTCGATTAAACAAGGCTTTTCTTCAAGAACACATGAACACTATTTTCTCTTTCTAAAACCAACTTTAAATAGATGCATGGCTTGCAAATCAGGTTCGATCATGCAATGCAGCTAGATGATCAATAAGAACAACAAGAGTAGATTAAGATTCTAACCTCAAAACTCGAATCTAACGGTTCGATCTCTAGGAATCAAGCTTGGAAGTTTACTCTCTCAATCTAAACTCCTTCTCCTTCTTCTAGAGCTTCTCTCTCATCAAGAACAAAGACTTACAACAAAATGATACATTTCTCCCCTCTGCCGACTGACTTAACACATAGCTCGGACACGTGGCACTACCGGATTGGGTTACCTCGAAAAAGGTGACTGATTGACAAGACAAGACTATGGCAAAGTGTATCTAACAAGCTACACGGCTAGGCACTCTGGCAAGTAATAACTTCGGCAAGAGACAAGGCTTCGGCAAGTGGGGTGACAAGGACATCGGCGTGGAAGGACAACCTTGACTAAGCTGCCACACCTTGGCCTAGATGTGCCACACCCTGCCTAGGTCATACCGGCCCAGGATAAGGTCGTTAGTTGTAAGGATAAACATCTCGCTAAGGTGGTACACTCTCGCCTTGGTGTCGAACACCTCGCCAGATAGAGACATCTCGCTAAGATGCTAGGGTGACGATAGAGGTCAAACCAAGGAGATTTCAAGATAGTTCCAAGTGTCAAAGGGTTCAAAGGTGACTAGACTTAGGATGACCTCGCTAGACATACTTAGAAAAGGAACAAGACTAACAAGCAATTCTCACAGATACAAAGCAAGACAAGGATCTTACTCTAGATAAAACAAGTCAAATCCATTAATGCAGGTTTAGCAAAACAAGTCCATGCAGATGCTCATGCACAAGGCTAAGGTGAAGAAGAGGGTCACTACAGTCTACCCCCCTTAAAGAAGTTTGGTCCCTAAACTTAAGTTACCTTGCTCTACAAACAACTCCGGATAACGGATTCTCACTTCCTTTCCTTTTCCCATGTGGCTTCCGTACATAATGCTCTTTCCATTCGACCTTACCATTGGTGTCGATTTGTTTCTCAACCGCCTCACTTGCTCGTCAATAATCCTCATTGGTTTCTCCTCGAGCCCAAATCCTCATTAACCGTAATCCTGTAATGGTCAATTATATGTAATGAGTCTTGATATACTTCCTCAACATCAAACATGAAACACATTGTGGGCTTGGCTTAAATCAAGCAAAGCAAGTCTCAGAGGCAATGGGGTTAATTCTCTCAAGAATTTCAAACGGTCCAATATATCGGGTGCTAATTTTCCTTCTTTCCAAATCTTGAAACTCCCTACTCCATGAGACCTCAAAAATACATGATCCCCAACTTCAATTCTAGCTCCCTTCTCCTCCGGCTCAAGATAACTCTTCACGACTCGCTGGTTCTAATCCTCTCGAATGAGCTTAATCTTTTCTTGCTCCTTGAACTAACTCCTGACCAATCAAAGTCAGATTCCCACCTCGTCCAACATATCGGCGACTCGCACCTTCCATACAAAGTTTTGTACGGCGCCATGCCAATGCTGGCTTGATAACTGTTGTTGTATGCGAATTCTACTAATGGCAGATGCGATTCCCAACTTCCCTTGAAATCTAATACACACATTCTGAGCATATCCTCAAGTGTTTGAATGATTCTTTCCGTTTGCCCATCACCGGGGTGAAAAGTCGTATAAACCTCAACTCACCCCTAAGGTTTTTGCAGTGCTCGCTAAAATGTAGAAACGATCTTCGAATCTCGATCTGATACAATGGACATCGGCACACCATGAATTCTAATAATCTCGTTCATATACAGTTCGGCAAGTCGGTCGGCATTGAATGTAGTTTTAACTAGCAAGAAGTGTGCTGACTTAGTTAATCTGTCAATGATAACCCAAATCGAATCCATACCTCTTTGCGCCCCTCAAACCCACCACAAAATCCATGGAGATGTGTTCCCATTTCCACTCAGGAATTGACAAAGGTTGAAGAAGCCCTGTGGGTCTCTGGTGTTCCGCTTTCACTTGCTGACAACACAGACACTGGAATACAAACTCAGCTATTTCCCTTTTCATATTTGGCCACCAGTAAGTCCGCTTCACATCTTGATACATCTTGGTGCTTCCTGGATGAACGGCAAATTTGGAGTTGTGGGCTTCTTGCAAAATCTTCCTTTTCAACTCTGGGACGTCGGCCACGCACAATCTTCCTTCGAACTTAAGCACTTGATCTTCAACGGTGTATCCTGGCCTCGGCTTGGTGACGAACTCATCAATCACTTTCTTGAGGAATTCATCCTCCATCTACCTGGTCTTCACTTCCTCAATAATAGTTGGCTCCACTGTGAACATGGTTAAGCATGCCAGACTTCCCATTGACCTCCGCCAACGCCGCCACCGAAGTTTGCTTTACCTAGATGGTATTGAATCGCATGTCGAGTCCTTCAATAATTCCAAACATCTTCTCGCCTCAAATTCAATTCCTTCGAAAGTGAACAAGTACTTCAAACTCTTGTGATCCGTGAAAACTTGACAAGAAGCCCCATACAAGTAATGGCGCCAAATCTTCAAAGCAAATACCACTACCGCTAGCTCAAGATCATGGGTAGGATAGTTCTTTTCATGGGGTTTCAACCGACGAGATGCATAAGCTATAACCTTACCCCTTGCATTAATACGCAACCCAAGCCCTTATCTGAAGCATCACGAAAATCAAACTCTTCATTACCCGATGGTACGAGAACCGGTGCCAGAATTAATCTCGCCTTCACCCCGAAGGTCGAAGTCTCTATCTTCGTCCATTCATATGTCACTCCTTCGAAAGTTAATTGTGTCAACTGCATCGCAATTCTTGAGAAGTCCTTCACAAACTTTCAGAATAACCCGCCAAACCCGTAAAACTATGAACCCTGATACGCTGGTCGGCGCCGCCAATTCACAATAGCTTCAATCTTATCGATCGACCGAGATACCTCTTCATTGATCACATGCCCCAAAAACGAAATGCCGGAAAGCCAAAACTCACACTTACTCAACTTAGCATACAACTTCGCCCTCAAGGTTTGCAAGGCAAGTGTTAGATGACTCGTGCTCACCGCATTTTGGAGTAGATCAATATGTCGTCAATAAAAACAACCATGAACTCATCAAGATATGGCTTAAAGACTCTGTTCATTAAATCCATGAACGCTGCAGGTGCATTAGTCACCCCAAAAGGAATTACTAGAAATTCGTAGTGCCCATATCTTGTCCGAAAAGCAGTCTTCTCAACATCCTCGGCTTTAACCTTAAGCTGATGGTAGCCCGACCTAAGGTCAATTTTTGAAAAGACTCGTGCCCCTTGTAATTGGTCAAGCAAGTCATCAATCCTAGACAACGGGTACTTATTTTTAATGGTCACTTTGTTGAGTTCTCTGTAATTAATGCAAAGACGAAGTGTGCCATCCTTTTTCTTAACAAACAGGACTGGTGCTCCCCATGGTGAAGTACTCACTAACTAATCCCTTTGTCCAACAATTCCTCAGAATTGTAGTTTCAGCCTTGAGTTCGACCGGGGCCATTCTATACGGTGTTCGAGATAGGTTGTGTCCCCAGATGTTATCAACAAGGAATTCTACTTCTATCGATTAAGTGGCCCGACAAGTCATTTGGAAAGACGTCAGAATTCATTGACAACCGAATGTCGGCTAGGTTAACATTTCCATTCAGATCACTTAGTATACTACACGTATAACCTTGACACCCTTTTTGGATTAGTTTAAAGGCTTTCATGGACTAAATCGTAAGGTGGGGTATTACTCCTTTACCATGGAAAATAACCTCGCTTGGTTTGGGGTCTCAGCAGACATTCTTCGAGACACAATTTATAGATGTATGATTCATTACTAACTAGTCCATTCCTAATATGACATCAAGTGGGTCATGCTTAACGCTAAGATTAAATCAACTAATAGTTCTACACCCTCAATCGCAACGACACACGCCCTATAGATGGATGCAACAATCATAGTCCTCCTGATGGAGTAGATACATATAACACATAATCAAGAGGTTCTCGTTCTCTATTCAACTTCTCGCAAACTTAGCAGATACAAATGAATGCGAGAACCCGAATCAATCAATATGTATGCATCTTGAGAGCAGATTGGGAGTATACCGACACTACAGCCTCAAAGATTCTCGGTGTCTCCGCACTAGAGCGAAAACTCGCCTGCCTCGCTCAGGTCCTTCCGATGTTGCTTCCGTGCAGAGCCCGAGGTGCTCCCATTCTTCTTACCATCATCAATCCTGACTTCTGACAGCCTCACACGATGACCCATTTCACCACACTTAAAGCAAGCTCCAAACGCCCAACGGCAAACTCCGGAATGCAGCTTCCCACAACTTGCACACGTCGGCTTAGCATTACCTTCTTGATTCAAATTGCTGGAGCTGCCCACGTTCGCTCTCTTCTTGGCGTTAAACGGGACTCGGTGACTATCATAGTTTGGTCTCTTCCTCTGATTCTCTCTCAATTCTGATATCGGTTCAAGTTAGCTTCTGCAAGGATAGCCTTATCCAATACCCCGGCGTAAGTCAGCATATTGAGCATGTTAACTCGATCCTGAATCGGCCCACGCAGTCCACTTTCAAACTTCCTAGCTTTTCTATATTCATCCTCGACCATGTGAGGCGCATATCTCGCCAATTCGGTAAAAGCACGATCATATTCTCGCCACCGCCTTGTTTCCTTGTGTCGAGTCCAAACTCCATGGTCTTGCGATCTCAACACTAAGGGAAAGTGCTTGTCAGAGAACAATTCCAAAAATCGCCCAAGTTAAGTCAGGTTACCTTCTCGTCATCATCCACCATCTTCGAGCATCGCCGTCCAATGTGAATGCCGCCAATGCCACCTTCGAGCATCGGTGCCGGAAAAATCTCAAACAACTTCTCCATTCCTAAAACCCACGCCTCGGCTTTCATCGGCTCTATACCCCCTTGGAACCTTGGCAGGTTCATCTTCTTGAACTCCTTAATCAAAGGCACCGTTCCATTCCCATACAAGGCTGGCTGTGGAGGCACCGGTGGTACTGCCTGTGGTACTGGAGGAGGTGGAGGCGGAATTGCCTGTCACCTATTGGTCTGTTTGGCCTGGGTGGAGGTAGCACTAGCATTCTGTTGTCTCATTTGCCTCAACTCACGGGCTAAACCTTCAACTAGTCTTTCTAGTCTGTCCATTCTATCTTCTGATTGATCTTGGCCAACTGGTGGTCTTCCTCTCCTCATATTGCTATGGGTATGCAAAATATGGCTTTAAAACAAAATGCGCAAATAAACATGCATGCAAGTAACAAATAGCCATGCCGAGATGATGCACACCTTGTCAAATAGCAAGCAATGTGATGCAATCCTAATATCATCCTAAGGGAAATCCTAAGCTCCTTAGGACTCAAAGTGTGTGAATAACGTATTATTAGGAACTTGTGCTCGACACTAATCACACGCCCCATTCCGCCTCTAGTGGAATGGTGCCGATGGCCAAGAATCGAGATTACCAAGGCCAACTTTCAAAATTCACACACAATCAGAGTACTACATATGGGGCTAACAAATGCGGAAGCAATAATTCAAAGTACAAGTGGTCCATAAGAGCTGTGTATAAGTCAAGTGAAATGGCATACAATCTTTACATGGCTTTCACAACTTGAATACAAATAAAATAAAGTACAAAATACATCTTGACCAAAAGGCTTCTCAAGCCATCGTGATACGTAATACAATAAACATGCAAGCTAAGAAGCATGATCTTCAAGATGTTGCAAAAATGCGAATCCAAAACACATCGGCAAAACACATCTAGGCGTCGCCGCCGTCCTGCTCATCACCTACATATATATAGAGAGGGTGAGCTTGGATACTCAGTGAATGGTACAAGTAATAAAGGGGTTTGTATGACTGATATTCAAATATATAGACAAAAAAATTATAATTAAACACTTAAATGTAAATTTGAACATATAGAAAAAAAAATTGAATGATAAATTAAGAAATAAAATTGAAAACAAAACGACTTTCAAAACAAATAAAAAGATTTCACACTAAATTATTTTACTCAATGCCTGCAGAGGACCATCGGAGGAGAAGACTCCATTGATCCAGCTCCTTATGAACAATTTTTTTTCTTCAAGCACACAGATCCAATTTCTCCTCCTTTTTTTTTTTTTTTAAGTTATTGATCTTTGTTGTTGTTGTATGATGAAACAAATTGCAACAGATAGTTGTAAATGAACCAAAAAAAAAAATTAAAAATTAAGCAGATAGAAATAATAATAAAAAATAGAACAGATATATATATATATATATACTGGATTATATTTGAGAAAAAATTTCAACAGATAGAGAGAAAGAAAGATTGCAACAGATCCTGGTTTGGTGTATTTCAGCAGATAATAAAATTAAACAGATAAAAATCAATTAAAGATTGTGACTGGTTTGTTGAACAAATAAGAAATTTTGGACGGATATTTGAACATATAAGAGATTAAAATTGAACTAAATATAATAAAATGTAAACAAAAATTTACACAGATATGGAAAAAAAAGTGAACAGATAGTCAAGATTTTTTAATATACAGACAAAAAAATAATAATTAAACACTTAAATGTAAACTTGAACATATAGAAAAAAAAATTCAACTGATAAAATAAGGAGTAAAATTGAAAACAAAACGTCTTTAATAACAAATAAAAAGACTTCTCACCAAATTATTTTACTCAATGCCGGCAGAGGACCATCGGAGGAGAAGACTCCATTGATCCAGCTCCTTATGGAAAGTTTTTTTTCTTCAAGTGCACAGATCCAATTTCTCGTCCTTTTTTTATTTTTATTTTTAAGTTGTTGATCTTTGTTGTTGTTGTAAGATGAGACAAATTGCAACAGATAGTTGTAAATGAACCCAAAAAAAATTAAAAATTAAGCAGATAGAAATAATAATAAAAAATAGAACATATATATATATATATTGGATTATATTTGAGAAAAAATTTCAACAGATAGAGAGATAGAACAAGAGAGAGGGAGAGAAAGAAAGATTGCAACAGATCCTGGTTTGGTGTATTTCAACAGATAATAAAATTGGACAGATAGAAATAAATTTAAGATTGTGACTGGTTTGTTCAACGGATAACAAATTTTGGATAGATATTTGAACAGATAAGAGATTAAAATTGAACTGCTAATAAAATCTAGACAAAAATTTGCACAGATAGGGAAAAAAATTGAACAGATAGTCAAGATTTTTGAATATATAGACAAAAATTTTTTAATTAAACACTTAAATGTAAATTTGAACATATAGAAAAAAAAAACGGAACAGATAAATTAAGGTGTAAAATTGAAAACAAAACAACTTTCAAAACAAATAAAAAGATTTCACACCAAATTATTTTACTCAATGCCTGCAGAGGACCATCGGAGGAGAAGACTCCATTGATCCAGCTCCTTATGGACAGTTTTTTTTCTTCAAGCACACAGAGCCAAGTTATTGATCTTTGTTGTTGTTGTATGATGAAACAAATTGCAAAAGATAGTTGTAAATAAACCAAAAAAAATTTAAAAATTAAGCAGATATAAATAATAATAAAAAATAGAACAGATATATATATATATATATATATGCTGGATTGTATTCGAGAAAGAATTTAAGCAAATAGAGAGAAAGAACAAGAGAGGGAGAAAGAAAGATTGCAACAGATTCTGGTTTGGTGTATTTTAACAGATAATAAAATTGAACAGATAGAAATAAATTGAAGATTATGACGGTTTGTTGAATGATAAGAAATTTTTGATAGATATTTGAATGTATAAGAGATTAAAATTGAACTGATAATAAAATCTAGACAAAAATTTGCACAGATAGGGAAAAAAATTGAACAGATAGTCAAGATTTTTGAATATATAGACAAAAAAATTATAATTAAACACTTAAATGTAAATTTGAACATATAGAAAAAAAAAATTCAACAGATGAATTAAGGAGTAAAATTGAAAACAAAACGTCTTTCAAAACAAATGAAAAGATTTCTCACCAAATTATTTTACTCAATGCCTGCAGAGGACCATCGGAGGAGAAGACTCCATTGATCCAGCTCCTTACGGACAATTTTTTTTTCTTCAAGCGTACAGATCCAATTTCTCCTCCTTTTTTTTTTTGAAGTTATTAATCTTTGTTGTTGTTGTATGATGAAACAAATTGCAACAGATAGTTGTAAATAAACCAAAAAAAATTAAAAATTAAGCACATAGAAATAATAATGAAAAATAGAACAGATATATATATATATATGCTGGATTATATTTGAGAAAGAATTTCAACAGATAGAGAGAAATAACAAGAGAGAGAGAAAGAAAGATTGCAACAGATCCTGGTTTGGTGTACTTCAACAGATAATAAAATTGAACAGATAAAAATAAATTGAAGATTATGACCGGTTTGTTGAACAGATAAGAAATTTTTTATAGATATTTGAACAGATACGAAATTAAAATTGAACTGATAATAAAATCTAGACAAAAATTTGCACAGATAGGGAAAAAAATTGAATAAATAGTCAAGATTTTTGAATATATAGACAAAAATTAATAATTAAACACTTAAATGTAAATTTGAACATGTAGAAAAAAAAATTCAACAGATGAATTAAGGAGTAAAATTGAAAAAAAAATGTCTTTCAAAACAAATAAAAAGACTTCTCACCAAATTATTTTACTCAATGCCTGCAGAGGACCATCGGAGGAGAAGACTCCATTGATCCAGCTCCTTACAGACAGTTTTTTTTTCTTCAAGCGCACAGATCCAATTTCTCCGCCTTTTTTTTTTTTAAAGTTGTTGTTCTTTGTTGTTGTTGTATGATGAAACAAATTGCAACAGATAGTTGTAAATGAACCAAAAAAAATTAAAAATTAAGTAGATAGAAATAATAATAAAAAATAGAAAAGATATACATATATATACTGGATTATATTTGAGAAAGAATTTCAATAGATAGAAAGAAAAAACAAGAGAGAGAGAATGAAAGATTGCAACAGATCCTGATTTGATGTATTTCAACCGAGAATAAAATTGAACAGATAGAAATAAATTGAAGATTGTGACTAGTTTGCAGAACAGATAAGAAATTTTTGATAGATATTTGAACTGATAATAAAATCTAGATAAAAATTTGCATAGATAGGGGAAAAAATTGAACAGATAGTCAAGATTCTTGAATATATAGACAAAAAAATAATAAATAAACACTTAAATGTAAATTTGAATATATAGAAAAAAAAATTTAACAGATAAATTAAGGAGTAAAATTGAAAACAAAATGTCTATCAAAACCAATAAAAAGACGTCTCACCAAATTATTTTACTTAATGCCTGCAGAGGACCAACGGAGGAGAAGACTCCATTGATCCAGCTCCTTATGGACAGTTTTTTTTCTTCAAGCACACATATCCAATTTCTGCTCTTTTTTTTTCAGTTGCTGATCTTTGTTCTTGTATGATGAAACAAATTGCAACAGATAGTTGTAAATGAACCAAACAAAAATTAAAAATTAAGTAGATAGAAATAACAATAAAAAATAGAACAGATATATATATACTGGATTATATTTAAGAAAGAATTTCAACAGATAGAGAGAAAAAACAAGAGAGAGAGAAAGAAAGATTGCAACAGATCCTGGTTTGGTGTATTTCAACAGATAATAAAATTAAACAGATAGAAATAAATTGAAGATTGTGATTGGTTTGTACAACGGATAAGAAATTTTGGATAGATATTTGAACAGATAAGATATTAAAATTGAACTGATAATAAAATCTAGACAAAAATTTGCACAGATAGGGAAAAAAATTGAACAAATAGTTAAGATTTTTGAATATATAGACAAAAAAAAATAATTAAACACTAAAATGTAAATTTGAACATGGAACAGATAAATTGAGGAGTAAAATTGAAAACAAAACGACTTTCAAAACAAATAAAAAGATTTCACACCGAGTTATTTTACTCAATGCCTGCATAGGACCATCGGGGGAGAACACTCCTTTGATCCAGATTCTTATGGACAGTTTTTTTTCTTCAAGCACACAGATCCAATTTCTCCTCCTTCTTTTTTTTTTTTTTTTTTTAAGTTGTTGATCTTTGTTGTTGTTGTATGATGAAACAAATTGCAACAGATAGTTGTAAATGAACCAAAAAAAAATTAAAAATTAAGCAGCTTGAAATAACAATAAAAAATAGAACAGATATATATATATACACTAGATTATATTTGAGAAAGAATTTCAACAGATAGAGAGAAAGAACAAGAGAGAGAGAGAAAGAAAGAATGCAACAGATTCTGGTTTGATGTATTTCAACAGATAATAAAATTGAACAGATAGAAATAAATTGAAGATTGTGACTGGTTTGTTGAACAGATAAGAGATTAAAATTGAACTGATAATAAAATCTAGACAAAAATTTGCACAGATTGGGAAAAAAATTGAACAGTTAGTCAAGATTTTTGAATATATAGACAAAAAAATAATAATTAAACACTTAAATGTAAATTTGAACATATAGAAAAAAAAAGTTCAACAGATAAATTAAGGAGTAAAATTGAAAACAAAACGTCTATCAAGACAAATAAAAAGACTTCTCACCAAATTATTTTACTCAATGCCTGCAGAGGACCATCGGAGGAGAAGACTTCATTGATCCAGCTCCTTATGAACAGTTTTTTTTCTTCAAGCACACAGATCCAATTTCTCCTTCTTCTTTTTTTTTTTTTTAAGTTATTGATCTTTGTTGTTATTGTATGATGAAACAAATTGCAACAGATAGTTGTAAATGAACCAAACAAAAATTAAAAATTAAGCAGATAGAAATAATATTAAAAAATAGAACAGATATATATATATACTGGATTATATTTGAGAAATATTTCAAAAGATAGAGAGAAAGAACAAGAGAGAGAGAGAGAAAGAAAGATTACAACAGATCCTGGTTTGGTGTATTTCAACAGATAAAAAAATTGAACAGATAGAAATAAATTGAAGATACTGGTTTGTTCAACGGATAGGAAATTTTGGATAGGTATTTGAACAGATAAGAGATTAAAATTGAACTGATAATAAAATCTAGACAAAAATTTGTACAGATAGGGAAAATAATTGAACAGATAGTCAGGATTTTTGAATATATAGACAAAAAAATAATAATTAAACAATTAAATGTAAATTTGAACATATAGAAAAAAAATATTGAACAGATAAATTAAGGAGTAAAATTGAAAACAAAACGACTTGCAAAACAAATAAAAAGATTTCACACCAAATTATTTTACTCAATACCTGCAGAGAACCATCGGAGGAGAAGACTCCATTGATCCAGCTACTTATGGACAGTTTTTTTTCCTCAAGCACACCGATCCAATTTCACCTCCTTTTTTTTTTCTTTTTTAAGTTGTTAATCTTTGTTGTTGTTGTATGATGAAACAAATTGCAACAGATAGTTGTAAATGAACCAAAAAAAAATTAAAAATTAAGCAGACAGAAATAATAATAAAAAATAGAACGGATATATATATACTGGATCATATTTGAGAAAGAATTTCAACAGATAGAGAGAGAGAACAAGAGAGAGAGAGAGAGAGAGAGAGAGAGAGAGAAAGATTGCAACAGATCCTGGTTTGGGGTATTTCAACAGATAATAAAATTGAACAGATAGATATAAATTGAAGATTATGACTGGTTTGTTGAACAGATAAGAAATTGGGGATAGATATTTGAAGAGATAAGAGATTAAAACAGAACTAATAATAAAATCTAGACAAAAATTTGCAAAGATAGGGAAAAAAATTGAACAGATAGTCAAGATTTTGAAATATACAGACAAAAAAATAATAATTAAACACTTATAGGTAAAATTGAACACATAGAAAAAAAAATTCAACAGATAAATTAAGGAGTAAAATTGAAAACAAAACGTCTTTCATAAGAAATAAAAAGACTTCTCACCAAATTATTTGACTCAATATAGCGATCCCGGGTTTACCCTTGTTGTATAGTGATCCGGACATATGTCCATGGATGTTAGTAGTTGATTGTTGTCTTGCTTACATCCTTTCATACCTTATTTTTGAATTATAGGATGTGTTGGGCAGGTTTGTTACAGGTTGGTTGTGTTGGGAACAAAGAGTAGCTGTCTAGATTTTTGAACCCTCGCTCGAGCGAGGAGTTGGTCGCTCGAGCGAGCTTCTGTCTTTTCTTCTTCGCTTGAGCCAGGGTTTGGTCGCTCGAGCGAGAGTCGAGTTTTTGTCTTTGGTGGGTCGAGCCAGGGGGCTTCGCTTGAGCGAGCGATTGCACCTGGTACTTGGACCTGAACACTGGAATTCTTGGCTCGAGCGAGCTTTTCTTCGCTCGAGCGATCTGGTTCGTCCTTCGCTCGAGCGAGGAGTTGGTCGCTCGAGCGAGCTTCTGGGTTGTTGGCTCGAAGCGAAGTGTTTCTGTGGTTCGTCGCCGAGCGAAAGTGCCTTCGCCGAGCGAGCTCGCTTTCATCAACGAGACAAAGAATGATTTCCAATTCACTTTTTCAAAACTTTTTGACTTCCTAACCTTAAATCCGAGAGCCTCTCACTCTAGAATTTCTCTCTCTCTAAGATTTGATCTACCTAGGGTCATTTCCTACCCTAAGTGCTTTGTTAAAAAGACAGAGGTTGACGAGAGCTTCATTTTAATCGGAAAATATTTGGATTTGGAGCACGTGGGTCGTCGGGTCTTCATCTTCTTTTTGGCTCAAACTTCGAGGTAGGGATACCTTACTCTTCTTTATGGATTTTGTCTATAAATTTTAGCATTTTGATATGTTGGGGATAGTTGTGTAATTTTGAGAAAGTTTGGGGCTTTTATGCAATTTTGTAAAAGTTGGGGTTTTATTTAAAATAAACCTATATGAATGTTTAGCATAGAGAAATAAGATTAATGTGGAATCATTGTTGAAAATGGAACCTTAAGGGTTGAGATATGAATTATGGAAAATGCTATAATTACATTGTTTAATTAATTGGTATAATTAATTGTGAGAAATGAGGAATGGAATTGGAAATGTTGAGATTGGAAGTATGTGGGATAAAAGGGTGTAGTTAGATTATTTATCACTCACCGAATTGAAATGTTGATTATATATCCATTTGTGCATTTATTTTCTGTATAGAAATAACTGCTTTGGGCTATCGGTGGAGGATAGTCGTGATTGTTGTAGACAATGCATGATGATTAGGCAAACTAAAACTAATCTATGGAATGTGTCATTGAGTATGACGATAGAAAGAATACATTAATTTGTGTATTGATTGATTGTATATAGAACCAATGTGTTTATATGCATTATGTGTAGAGGAGGAGATGGGCGATGTACTCCGCGGTTTAGGGAAAGATGGGGGATGTACCTCTAAACCGGTTAGTGTTGGGAGGAGATGGGGGATGAACTCCGTAGACACAGCTCATATGCTTGTCTAGAGAAGTGAAGATACAACTCATATGCTTGTCATTAGAAATATAGATACAGCTCATATGCTTGTCTTGGAAATGTGATATAGCTTGTATGCTTATCTGTGGATGTATTGATATAACTAATATGTTTATTTATGTTGAAATGGAAAGTGTTTAGTATGAGTTCTGCCTCATATGAGTTGTTGGCCAGGTTCTGAGCCAAGATTATGTATTGATAATTGAAAGGGAAAGAAATGGAAAATGAAAGGAAACATAGACTTGAATGTCTTGGAATTGTAATATGTTATGAAAGAATGTAAAAGTGTTGACCATCTATCAACTGTTAATCTTTTAGTCATTATTCATAACTGGTTTAGTATATTTCTACTGGGCTGTGGCTCACCCTATATGGGAACATCATTTTCAGGTACAGGTAGCATGCCACCTCCAAGGACATAGCTTGGGAGGCTAGAGGCGGACGGACTTTTGCTGTCTATTTATCTTTGATGTATTACATGTAGATTCAAGCCAAGAGCTTAATGTGTATTTGGGCTATAGGCCTCTTTTTGTAACCAAGGGTTAACTTGAAAGTCAGAAGCCCTTAGGGCATTTGCTTTTGTTGTTAACATGTAATACCTTTTGTAATGAATTGTTCAGATAAATAGAAGAATATGGATTTTTATTATATCAATGCATGTTTAATTGATGGGTTTAATGTTATTATTTTGAGGGCGTTACAACTTGGTATCAGAGCGTACCGGGTTCGAATACTTTGGGTACGTGGGAAGTGATTAGGATCACAATGGGTTTGTCTCGCTTGATAGAGACGTAGATGTAGTGTAACATGCTATGTGCTTATGTGATAACATGTTTACGTGATTATTTGGGTATGGGATTTAATTTCTAGGATGTTGATTGGATCCTTGGGTTTCTGGGAGTCTTGTTGGAAAAGCACTTGATCAATGCTGTTTCTAACCGGAACTCTAGTAACGCCTTGGGACTATGTGCTTACGTGCTTATGTGTTTATGTGCTTACGTGGAGTGAATTACAGTTGTCCATGCATTAGGACGTGAGTGGGTAGTTTTGGCACACTTATGAATGATCTAATGTTCTATGTTATCTTTATTAGGATGTCAGGACGAGGAAGAGGTGGTAGACGTGGCAGGCGTGGCAGGCAAGAAATGCCTTTACCGGAGGAGATTCCTAAGAAGGTAGAGGGAGTTGGCTGTGCCAATGTGGCCGAGCCAAAGAAAGCCAAGAAAGGCGAGTGCCTTGGCCAGGGAGATAGCAGGGGCTTTGGGGTATTCTCAGAGTCGGGAATCAGGCAGTTAAGGTAGGGCCTTCCTTCTTGAAGAGGGAGTTCTTCCGGTCGAATCCGGACGAGTTTGTTGGGGATCCAAAGGAGCCACTAATGGCTGATGAGTGGCTAGAGCAAATGGCTAAGACGTTCGAGATGCTTGGCATTGAGGACGGAGCATTGAAGGTGACCTTGGCATCCTTCCAGCTAAAGGGAGATGCGGGTCAATGGTGGAAGTATGAGAAGGCTAGAGTTGGTGGTACATGGGAGGCGTTTGTAAATGCTTTCCAGGAGAGATTTTTATCTGCTGTGGCTAGGGAGAAACTGAGGGATCAGTTTAGCCGGTTGAGGCAGGAGGGTTTGTCTGTGGCCGAGTTTGAGGCTACATTTACTAGCTTGTCCAGGTTTGCACCTGAACTTGTGGCGACTGAGGAGCGCCGTTGTTATGAGTTCGAGCGGAAGTTGAGGCGTGGCCTCAAGTTGAGGGTTGGTGGTCCTTATATCCGAGAGTATAGGCACTTAGTGGATGCTGCAGCTCATATGGAGCTGATGATGCCGGAGGAGGATGAGGAGAAACACAGGGGCTCCAAGAGGGGCCAAGAGGGCTAGGGTGATGGCAGGAGACAGAGGGGTTATAACCCTTAGCCGTCTCAGGGTGGTTTGGCTAGGTCGACTTTCCTAGTACCGAGTGCAGGCTCCGGGAGGGGCAATCAGGGAGAGTTCACCTGTTACAAGTGTGGCCAGCCGGGTCACAAGGCTTCGCTGTCTCAGAAGGGCGGAGGTCAGAGAGCTGCTTCTTCTTCAGCTAGACCGCCGAGTCAGAGTTTGGGTAGGGGGCAGCCCTTGTCTTGCTATCAGTGTGGACAACCTGGGCACCTGAAGAGGTTTTGCCCACAGTTGAGTGCCACTGGGACGCCGTTCTAGACAGACGCAGGATTTCACCACCAGGCAGCCTCGAGGGCCAATCCGGGGCTTCTTCGCTCCACAAGGCAGCAATTTTATGCTCCTAGAGGTGAGCAGTGGATCGAGGCCCATCGGGCGCTGCAGGTATGCCGTTATCACAGATCCGACATCGCTCCATCAAGAGTGAGAGGTACCTTTTCGCTTACAACTCGGTTGCTAGAGTGTTGATGATTGATACGGGTGCATCTCATTCTTTTGTATCTGCTGCATTTGCATCTGTGTTGGAGTTGGAGTTAGCACTATTAGCATCTCCTATTTGTGTTGTGTCACCTATTGGGGGTGAGTTGATTCTGAGGCAGGGTGTTAGAGGTTGTGATATAGAGGTCGATGATCATAGACTTCCGTTTCCTTTTGTTGTTATGCCCATGAAGGGCTTTGATGTTATCTTGGGTATGGACTGGTTATCGTCATACCGGGCAGTTATTGATTGCTACCGCCAGAGGGTCACTTGTTGTACCGTGAGCGGGGAGTGTTTCCATTTCTTGGGAGACCGGGTTGGTAGTGTTGTGCCACCGGGGTATGATCCGCGAGGGCGGAGTGAGCTTAGTGGTCTACTTGCTAGCTTTGAGAGTGGTGAGTGTGATGAGACTCAGATTGTGTTGCCGAGAGTGGTTGGTGAGTATTCGGATGTCTTTCCCGACGATCTTGTTAGTTTGCCACCTCACCGGGAGATTCAGTTCTCTATTGATTTAGTGCCCGGCACGGCGTCGATTTCTATGGCACCTTACCGTTTTGCTCCAGCAGAGTTGGTTGAGTTGAAAGTTCAGCTCCAGGAATTGCTAGATAAGGGCTTTGTTCGCCCTAGTGTTTCATCGTAGAGCACCGCACTCTTTGCTAAAAAGAAAGATGGTGCCTTGAGATTGTGTATCGACTACCGAAAGTTGAATCGGGCTACGGTTAAGAATAAGTATCCTATGCCCCGTATAGATGATTTGTTTGATCAGTTGAAGGGTTCCCGTTGTTTCTCTAAGATAAACTTGAGATCGGGTTACCACCAGTTGAGGGTCAGAGAAGAGGATATTCAAGACTACGGCATTCCGTACGCGGTATGGCCATTATGAGTTTCTGGTGATGCCATTTGGGCTTACCAACGCACCGGCAGTCTTTATGGACTTGATGAACCGGATCTTCCGGGAATTCTTGGATCGCTTTGTAGTCATTTTTGTGGACGACCTTCTTGTCTATTCACCTTCAGAGGAGGAGCATGAGGCACACTTGAGAGTGGTGCTTGAGTTGCTTAGAGCCCATAGGCTGTATGCCAAGTTTGGGAAGTGTGAGTTTTGGCTTGAAGAAGTCAAGTTCTTAGTCCATGTGGTATCCGGGAAGGGGGTGTCTGTTGATACATCCAAGACTGAGGCAGTGCAAGATTGGGCACAGCCTAAGAGTGTGTTTGAGATCCGCAGCTTAGGATTAGGGTATTACCGGTTTGTGAAAGATTTCTAGGTTAGCTTCACCGTTGACTAGGCTGACTCGGAAGGGAGTCAAGTTCGTATGGAGTGAGACTTGTGAAAAGTCGTTCCAAGAGTTGAAGGTTAGATTGACCACTGCTCCGGTCTTGATTATTCCGGAGAGAGGGTTGGGTTATGCTATGTATTGTGATGCCTCACGAGAGGGTTTGGGTTGTGTGTTGATGCAAGAGGGGAAAGTGGTAGCTTATGGCTCACGTCAGTTGAAGATTCATGAGAAGAATTACCCTACGCACGATTTAGAGTTAGCGGCTATGATCTTTGCCTTGAAAATCTGGAGGCACTACCTTTATGGTGAGAGATTCGAGGTGTTCTCGGATCATAAGAGTCTGAAGTATCTGCTTCACGTATGACTTGAACTTGAGGCAGAGGAGGTGGATGGAGTTCATTAAGGATTATGACTTCGAGTTGCATTATCATCCCGGGAAGGCCAATGTTGTGGCCGACGCTCTTAGCAGGAAATCCATAGGTGATGTAGCTTGTGTAGCCATCTGGGAGTGGGAGATGTTAGGGGCACTTGGCGAGTTTGATTTGCTTCTGGGTGAATCCGTTGAGGCTGCGGCCTTGTTTTCTGTTGTTGCGCAGCCTACACTTGTGACTCGGGTGTTAGAGGCACAGAGAGGTGATCTTGTGGTAGATTCCCTAAGAGAGAAGATCTCCAATGGGAAGGTTGAGAAGGGTTTGACGGTGTATCCCGACTTGAGTGTGAGATACAGAGACCGCTTGTTTGTGCCGGAGTCTTGCCGAGAGGAAGTACTCCGAGAGTTTCATCATTCGCGCCTTGCGGTGCATCCGGGAGGTACGAAGATGTACCGGGATTTGGGTCGCCAGTTTTGGTGGCGGGGTATGAAGAGAGATGTGGCAGTCTTCGTGTCGAAGTGCCTTACTTGTCAGCAAGTGAAGGCCGAGCATCAGAGGCCAACGGGTTTGTTGCAACCCTTGCCTATTGCCGAGTGGAAGTGGGAGCATGTCACTATGGACTTCGTTGTAGGTCTTCCGAGGACTCAGCGGGGTAGTGATGCTATTTGGGTGGTTGTAGACCGGTTGACTAAGTCGGCGCACTTCATTCCTATACGCGTGAAAGATCCGGTAGACCATCTTGCCGACTTGTATGTTCGGGACATAGTGAGGTTGCATGGGGTCCCAGTGACGATCGTCTCAGATAGAGATCCTCGTTTTACTGCTAGGCTGTGGCAGAGTTTGCAGAGTGCCTTGGGCACTAGATTGACCTTCAGTACGGCTTATCATCCTCAGACTGACGGGCAGTCCGAGCGTACTATTCAGATCCTTGAGGATATGCTTCGGGGTTGTGTCCTTGACTTTAGTGGGACGTGGGAGAGGCACTTACCATTGGTGGAGTTTGCCTACAACAACAGCTATCAGTCTAGTATCGGTATGGCACCGTTTGAGGCCTTGTATGGCCGACCTTGTAGGTCTCCGGTTTGTTGGGCCGAGGTGGGTGACGCACCTTTGTTGGGTCCGGAGTTGGTTAGAGAGATGACGGAGAAAGTTGAGCTTATCCGTAGGAGGCTACTTACAGCCCAGAGTCGTTAGAAATCTTATGCTGACCGTAGGAGGAGACCGTTGGTGTTTGAGGTGGGTGATCATGTCTTTCTGAAGATATCACCTAGACGGGGGTTGATGAGATTTGGGAAGAGAGGGAAGTTATCCCCTCGGTTTATAGGGCCTTTTGAGATCCTTGAGAGGATTGGTGAGGTGGCTTATCGTTTAGCTTTGTCGCCACAGTTGTCCGGAGTTCATGACGTGTTTCATGTGAGTATGCTTCGGAAGTATGAGCCAGATCCGTCACATGTACTGGATTGGACTGATTTAGAGGTAGATGAGGATGCCTCGTATGAGGAGAGACCGGTTCGGGTCTTGGATAGGCGGGATCATGTCCTGCGTGGCAAGACCATCCCTTTGGTTAAGGTTTTGTGGAAGCATCACGGGGTGGAGGAGGCCACTTAGGAACGTGAGTTGGAAGTCCGCGAGAAATATCCGGACTTGTTTGTTGATTTGTAATCATGTATTGGAAACTTGTAATCTTGTTGAACTTTAAGAACATTGTTTGTGTCTTAAGTTGTAAAACATGGTATATGTTTTGGTTTAAGGAAGTATTGTAGAACTTGCCTTGATGTGGGAGTTGAGTATAATATTGCATATGTTGACTATATTATAGAACTGGAGATATATCATGAATGTTAATTATGATATGAATTATAAACCATGCATGTTGAGAATGGTTGGAAAATGGAAAGGAAATGCATGTTATAGATGCACTTTGAAATATGTATATATTGTGAAATGCCTCTTAATAAAAGAAGAATGACCGGTAATGGGTCGAATTGTTGAATGTTGTAGTATAACATTGTTTGAAATGGAGAAAAACCTATTTTCGAAAACTTGTTTTTAATTTCGGGGACGAAATTCTTTAAGGGGGGGAGGTTATAGCGATCCCGGGTTTACCCTTGTTGTACAGTGATCCGGACATGTGTCCGTGGATGTTAGTAGTTGATTGTTGTCTTGCTTACATCCTTTCATACCTTGTTTTTGAATTATAGGATGTGTTGGGCAGGTTTGTTACAGGTTGGTTGTGTTGGGAACAAAAAGTAGCTGTCCAGATTTTTGGACCCTCGCTCGAGCGAGAGTTGGTCGCTTGAGCGAGCTTCTGTCTTTTGTTCTTCACTCGAGCCAGGGTTTGGTCGCTCGAGCGAGAGTTGAGTTTTTGTCTCTGGTGGGTCGAGCCAGGGGGGCTTCGCTCGAGCGAGCGACGATTGCACTCGTACTTGACCTCAACACTGGAATTCTTGGCTCGAGCGAGCTTTTCTTCGCCGAGCGATCTGTTCGCCCTTCGCCGAAGCGAGGAGTTGGTCGCCAAGCGAAGCCAGGTTGTTGGCTCGAGCAAGGCTCTTGGCTCGAGCGAAAGTTTTTTCTGGTCGCCGAGCGAAAGGTGCCTTCGCCGAGCGAACTCGTCTTCATCAACAGACAAAGAATGATTTCCAATTCACTTTTTCAAAACTTTTTGACTTCCTAACCCTAAATCCGAGAGCCTCTCACTCTAGAATTTCTCTCTCTCTAAGATTTGATCTACCTAGGGTCATTTCCTACCCTAAGTGCTTTGTTAAAAAGATAGAGGTTGACGAGGGCTTCGTTTTCATCGGAAAATATTTGGATTTGGAGCACGTGGGTCGTCGGGTCTTCATCTCCTTTTTGGCTCAAACTTTGAGGTAGGGATACCCTACTCCTCTTTATGGATTTTGTCTTTAAATTTTAGCATTTTGATATGTTGGGGATAGTTGTGTAATTTTGAGAAAGTTTGGGGCTTTTATGCAATTTTGTAAAAGTTGGGGTTTTATTTAAAATAAACCTATATGAATGTTTAGCATAGAGAAATGAGATTAATGTGGAATCATTGTTGAAAATGGAACCTTAAGGGTTGAGATATGAATTATGGAAAATGCTATAATTACGTTGTTTAATTAATTGGTATAATTAATTGTGAGAAATGAGGAATGGAATTGGAAATGTTGAGATTGGAAGTATGTGGGATAAAAGGGTGTAGTTAGATTATTTATCACTCATCGAATTGAAATGTTGATTATATATCCATTTGTGCATTTATTTTCTGTATAGAAATAACTGCTTTGGGCTATCGGTGGAGGATAGTCGTGATTGTTGTAGACAATGCATGATGATTAGGCAAACTAAAACTAATCTATGGAATGTGTCATTGAGTATGACGATAGAAAGAATACATTAATTTTTGTATTGATTGATTGTATATAGAACCAATGTGTTTATATGCATTATGTGTAGAGGAGGAGATGGGGGATGTACTCCGCGGTTTAGGGGAAGATGGGGGATGTACCTCTGAACCGGTTAGTGTTGAGAGGAGATGGGAGATGAACTCCGTAGACACAGCTCATATGCTTGTCTAGAGAAGTGAAGATACAGCTCATATGCTTGTCTTGAGAAATATAGATACAACTCATATGCTTGTCTTGGAAATGTGATATAGCTTGTATGCTTATCTGTGGATGTATTGATATAACTAATATGTTTATCTATGTTGAAATGGAAAGTGTTTAGTTTGAGTTCCTATCTCATATGAGTTGTTGGCCGCTTCGAGCGTGATTATGTATTGATAATTGAAAGGGAAAGAAATGGAAAATGAAAGGAAACATAGACTTGAATGTCTTGGAATTGTAATATGTTATGAAAGAATGTAAAAGTGTTGACCATCTATCAACTGTTAATCTTTTAGTCATTATTCATAACTGGTTTAGTATATTTCTACTGGGCTGTGGCTCACCCTATATGGGAACATCATTTTCAGGTACAGGTAGCATGCCACCTCCAAGGACATAGCTTGGGAGGCTAGAGGCGGACGGACTTTTGCTGTCTATTTATCTTTGATGTATTACATGTAGATTCAAGCCAAGGGCTTAATGTGTATTCGAGCTAGAGCTCTCTTTTTGTAACCAAGTGTTAACTTGGAAAGCTGTAAGCCCTTAGGGCATTTGCTTTTGTTGTTAACATGTAATACCTTTTGTAATGAATTGTTCAGATAAATAGAAGAATATGGATTTTTATTATATCAATGCATGTTTAATTGATGGGTTTAATGTTATTATTTTGAGGGCATTACAACTTGGTATCAGAGCGCATCTGGTTCAATACTTTGGGTACGGGAAGAGATTAGGATCACAATGGGTTTGTCTCACTTGATAGAGACGTAGATGTAGTGTAACATGCTATGTGCTTATGTGATAACATGTTTACGTGATTATTTGGGTATGGGATTTAATTTCTAGGATGTTGATTGGATCCTTGGGTTTCTGGGAGTCTTGTTGGAAAAGCACTTGATCAATGCTGTTTCTAACCGGAACTCTAGTAACGCCTCGGGACTATCATTATCTGGAAATGAAATTCGTAAGTGCTTATGTGTTTATGTGCTTACGTGGAGTGAATTACAGTTGTCCATGCATTAGGACGTGAGTGGGTAGTTTTGGCACACTTATGAATGATCTAATGTTCTATGTTATCTTTATTAGGATGTCAGGACGAGGAAGAGGTGGTAGGCGTGGCAGGCAGGAATTTCAATAGATATAGAGAAAGAACAAGAGAGAGAGAGAAAGAAAGATTGCAATAGATACTGGTTTGGTGTATTTCAGCAGATAATAAAATTGAACAGATAGAAATAAATTGAAGATTGTGACTGGTTTGTTGAACAGATAAGAAATTTTGAATAGATATTTGAACAGATAAGAGATTAAAATTGAACTGATAATAAAATCCAGACAAAAATTTGCACAGATAAGGAAAAAAAATTGAGCAGATAGTCAAGATTTTGAAAAATATAGACAAAAAAAAAATTTTAAACACTTAAATGTAAATTTTAACATATAGAAAAAAAAATTCAACAGATAAATTAAGGAGTAAAATTGAAAACAAAACGTTTTTCAAAAAAATTAAAAGACTTCTCAGCAAATTATTTTACTCAATGCCTGCAGAGGACCATCGGAGGAGAAGACTCCATTGATCCAGCTCCTTATGGACAGTTTTTTTTCTTCAAGCACACAGATCGAATTTCTCCACTTTTTTTTTTTTTTTTAAGTTGTTGATCTTCGTTTTTGTTGTATGATGAAACAAATTGCAACAGGTAGTTGTAAATGAACCCAAAAATAAATAAATAAAAAATAAGCAGATAGAAATAATAATAAAAAATAGAACAGATATATATATATATACTGGATTATATTTGAGAAAGAATTTCAACAGATAGAGAGAAAGAACAAGAGAGAGAGAAAGAAAGATTGCAACAGATCCTGGTTTGATGTATTTCAATAGGTAATAAAATTGAACATATATAAATAAATTGAAGATTATGACTGGTTTGTTGAACAGATAAGAGATAAAACTTGAACTGATAATAAAATCTATAGAAAAATTTGCACAAATAGGGAAACAAAATTGAATAGATAATCATGATTTTTGAATATATAGACAAAAAAATAATAATGAAAAACTTAAATGTAAATTTGAACGTATAGAAAAAAAAAATTCAACAGATAAATTAAGGAGTAAAATTGAAAACAAAACGTTTTTCAAAACAAATAAAAAGACTTCTCGCTAAATTATTTTACTCAATGCCTGCAGAGGACCATCGGAGGAGAAGACTCCATTGATCCAGCTATTTATGGACAGTTTCTTTTTCTTCAAGCACACAGATCCAATTTCTCCTCCTTTTTTTTTTTTTTTTTTTAAAGTTGTTGATCTTTGTTGTTGTCGTATGATGAAACAAATTGCAATAAAAAAAAATTAAAATTTAAGCAGATATAAATAATAATAAAAAATAGAACAGATATATATATATATATATATACTGGATCATATTTGAGAAAACATTTCAACAGATAGGGAGAAAGAACATGAGAGAGAGAAAGAAAGATTGCAGCAGATCCTGATTTGATGTATTTCAACAGATAATAAAATTGAACTGATGGAAATAAATTGAAGATTGTGACTGGTTTGTTGAACACATAAGAGATTAAAATTGAACTAAGAATAAAATCTAGACAAAAATTTGCACAGATAGGGAAAAAATTGAACAGATAGTCAAGATTTTTGAATATATAGACAAAAAAATAATAATTAAACACTTAAATGTAAATTTGGACATATAGAAAAAAAATTCAACAGATAAATTAAGGAGTAAAATTGAAAACAAAACATTTTTCAAAACAAATAGAAAGACTTCTCACCAAATTATTTTACTCAATGCCTGCAGAGGACCATCGGAGGAGAAGACTCCATTGATCCAGCTCCTTATGGACAGTTTTTTTTCTTCAAGCACACAGATCCAATTTCTTCTCCTTTCTTTTTTTGTAAGTTGTTTATCTTTGTTGTTGTTGTATGATGAAACAAATTGCAACAGATAGTTGTAAATGAACCAACAAAAAAAATAAAAATTAAGCAGATAGAAATAATAATAAAAAATAGAACGGATATATATATATACTGGATTATATTTGAGAAAGAATTTCAACAGATAGAGAGAAAGAACAAGAGAGAGAGAAAGAAAGATTGCAACAGATCCTGGTTTGATGTATTTCAATAGATAATAAAATTGAACAGATAGAAATAAATTGAAGATTGTGACTGGTTTGTATAACAGATAAGAGATTAAAATTGAACTGATAATAAAATCTAGATATAAATTTGCACAGATAAAGAAAAAAAATTGAACAGATATTCAAGATTTTTGAATATATAGACAAAAAAAATAATAATTAAACACTTAAATGTAATTTGAACATATAGAAAAAAAAAATTCAACAGATAAATTAAGGAGTAAAACTGAAAACAAAATGCTTTTCACAACAAACAAAAAGACTTCTCACCAAATTATTTTACTCAATGCCTGTAGAGGACCATCGGAGGAGAAGACTCCATTGATCCAGCACCTTATGGACAGTTTTTTTTTTCCTTCAAGTACACAGGTCCAATTTCTTCTCCATTTTTTTTAAGTTGTTGATCTTTGTTGTTGTTGTATGATGAAACAAATTGCAACAGATAGTTGTAAATGAAACAAAAAAAAAATTAAAAATTAAGCAGATATAAATAATAGTAAAAAATAGAACATATATATATATATACTAGATTATATTTGAGAAAGAATTTCAAAAGATAGAGAGAAAGAACAAGAGAGAGAGAAAGAAAGATTGCAACAGATCCTGGTTTAGTCTATTTCAACAGATAATAAAATTGAACAGATAGAAATATGTTGAAGATTGTGACTGGTTTGTTCAACGGATAATAAATTTTGGATAGATATTTGAACAGATAAGAGATTAAAATTGAACTGATAATAAAATCTAGACAAAAATTTGCACAGATAGGGTAAAAAATTGAACAGATAGTCAAGATTTTTGAATATATAGACAAAAAAATTATAATTAAACACTTGAATGTAAATTTAAACATATTGAAAAAAAAAATTGAACAGATAAATTAAGAAGTAAAATTGAAAACAAAACAGCTTTCAAAACAAATAAAAAGATTTCACACCAAATTATTTTACTCAATGCCTACAGAGGACCATCGGAGGAGAAGACTCCATTGATCCAGCTCCTTATGGACAGTTTTTTTTCTTCAAGCACACAGATCCAATTTCTCCTCTTTTTTTTCTTTTTTTTTTCTTTTTTTTTTTTTTTAAAGTTTTTGATCTTTGTTGTTGTTGTATGATGAAACAAATTGCAACAGATAGTTGTAAATGAACCAAAAAAAAATTAAAAATTAAGCAGAGAGAAATAATAATAAAAAATAGAACGGATATATATATATATACTGGATTATATTTGGAAAAGAATTTCAACATATAGAGCGAAAGAACGAGAGAGAGGGAGAAAGAAAGAAAGATTGCAACAGATCCTGGTTTAGTGTATTTCAACAGATATTAAAATTGAACAGATAGAAATAAATTGAAGATTGTGACTGGTTTGTTGCATAGATAAGAAATTTTGGATGGATATTTGAACAGATAAGAGATTAAAATTGAACTAAATATAATAAAATCTAGACAAAAATTTACACAGATAGGGAAAAAAATTGAACAGATAGTCAAGATTTTTTAATATACTGACAAAAAAATAATAATTAAACACTTAAATGTAAACTTGAACATATAGAAAAAAAAATTCAACAGATAAATTAAGGCGTAAAATTGAAAACAAAACGACTTGCAAAACAAATAAAAAGACTTCACACCAGATTATTTTACTCAATACCTGCAGAGAACCATCGGAGGAGAAGGCTCCATTGATCCAGCTACTTATGGACAGTTTTTTTTCCTCAAGCACACCGATCCAATTTCACCTCCTTTTTTTTTTCTTTTTTAAGTTGTTGATCTTTATTGTTGTTGTATGATGAAACAAATTGCAACACATAGTTGTAAATGAACCAAAAAAAATTAAAAATTAAGCAGATAGAAATAATAATAAAAAATAGAACAGATATATATATATACTGGATTATATTTGAGAAAGAATTTCAACAGATAGAGAGAAAGAACAAGAGAGAGAGAAAGAAAGATTGCAACAGATCTTGGTTTGGTGTATTTCAACAGATAATAAAATTGAACAGATAGAAATAAATTTAAGATTGTGACTGGTTTGTTCAACGGATAAGAAATTTTGGATCGATATTTGAACAGATAAGAGATTAAAATTGAACTGATAATACAATCTAGACAAAAATTTGCACAGATAGGGAAAAAAATTAAACAGATAGTCAAGATTTTTTAATATTGTAGACACCCCATTTTTGACCGCCCTCGAGACTTGGGCATTACTGATGGTTCGCTCGGTGTTGAGAGATGTGCAGGGCACAGGTTCAATTCCTTCGGCAAGAAGAGAGGCAAATCTTCCCAAACACTTTGTTTGAGGGTTTGGAGTTGAAGAAAAGAGGAAAGGAGAGGAGGAAACTGGTTTGGGAGAAGTTCGGCATAGATCCGGGTAGAAGGGAATCGAGCAGCCCTCGCTAAATCGGGCTTATTCAATTCAATACTTGGAGTTAAGCTATGAGGCCACCATCATTGGAAAGAAGACTTCCGGGGCTTCATTCCGGTTGGATCGAGTCTGCACGACTTCACGGAAAAGGGCATAACTTTTTGCACAGAAGGAATTTTGATACAAGGTTTGCGCCATTGGAAAGCTAACTTCCGGGGCTTCGATTTACATACCCACCGGCCACGTTTTGACCAAGGAATCATCCATCGGCACTCTATTTAGCCGACCGGCTGAAAAGAGTGCCGACCGGCACTTTATCTTGGCCGATGATCAAACCTTCTGGCCGACCTGAACCCTTTGAACCCCCCAAGCATGGTGCACACCACAGGTGCCACCGGGATGCACAGGACGCACCCACGTGCATCCATGTGCCCTTTTTGCACCATTTTGCACCTTTGAACCCCATTTGGTGCACCCTTTGCTCATGGCTTCTTGAGGAAGCCTTGACCCTTTGTCTTGGCTTCCTCAAGAAGCCTTACCAGCTGTCCAAGCTTCTAACATAAGCCTTGACCCCCCTTGAACCCTTTTGAAAGACTTAGCCTCTAAGTTTTGGCCCTTACATTGCTTATATAAGGAGGCCCTCTCCTCCTTTGATTAAGGTTGGAGCTTTGAAACAAAAACCAGCAGATATATATGTATATCTGATATATACATATATATCCCACCCCCTCTCTCCATATCTCTTCCATACAACTTCCAAAGTCCATAGTTCTTGGGCCATTCCTTCATCAACCCATAGCACAACTCATACACACTCCATACCAACGACTTGGGGGACATTTGCAGAGCTTAGGAGCACCAAAACTTGGTCCAAGAGGTGCTGGTTTGTTGGTCTACAAGGGTAAGTCTTCATCTTCCCCTTTCTAGCCTTTTCTTGCTTCATATCTTAGCCCTAGTTGCAAGCACTTTCGGGCTCCGACCCAAACTTCAAATAGTCTTGTTTTGGGGTCCTCTTCATGTTTGATTGAGGACCCCTTGCCATTTGGTGGCTGCATCTAGCACCTATCTCAATACCCCCTTGTATGCCATGATCTTTGCATGCTATTTTTGACTAATGTATAATCTGTTTCAGAGCATGATGTAAGCTAAGAGTAGGCTTATTTTGAGCCCTTCTTCAACATTGTTGAAGGGCTCAACATTGTTTGGATAATCCTTATGCTACTTGCTTTGAAATCCATGTGATTTACCGTAATCTTGCATGCTTTCTTAGCCTATCTTGCTTCTGTTTTTGTGGCTGGTCATACACTGAAAATGTGCTTATTTTGTCATGTATAAGATCTGTTTTGTGGTTATTTAGGCCATCCATGACATGCCTTATATAGTCACTTTGCATTTTGGCTTGCTAGCCTTAGGTGTGTGAGTGTGTAGCATGCATTGCTTCCATTATTTTAGGGGTTTGGAACTACCCAACATGTTATTTCAGACCTTAATCCATGCTCACATGTTCATATTTGTCGTCTCTTTCATGCTTTAAAGGTGTGTCCTTTTATGCCTCGAAATATCCCTCATGTATGCTTGTGTGTTTAGAGCTTTTGGGATGCCATGTGTGTGAGTTTTGGGTGTGTTTTGCATGCTGAAAATCTGTCATTTTGGGTTGCTTGATATGTGCCATGTTTGGTCATGAATAGGGGAAGGTTGAATACACCACTTTATGCCTTTGCCTTAGGCCTTTTGGCTTGTATGCTTACATGGTTGTTTGTCTACATCTTTTGGTCCATTTTGCCACTGTTTTGGGGAGGCTTGAGGGCTGCCCCTTTGTGGCTAAGTCCATCATTGCATGTTCATCATTTGCTTGTTGCATGTTTAGTTCTTTAAGTGTTGTAGTATGAGGGTTACATTGTCTAATCGCCTATGGTTTACATTGCATTCGCACCTTGCATGTTGCATTGCATTTGGCATGCTAACATGTTAGTATTAGGTTGCATTATTGGAGCCATGTTGCATACATGCATTGCATTATCTTGGTTTGGGGTGTCAAACCAAGTGCAAGAGTTGAGAGGAGTTCACACTTTAAGTGGTGCAACTTGTCCCAACCCTTGGTCACCAAGACCTTTGACTAATACATGATAAGGCCTTGGATTTCATTTGTTTGTTGCATTGCATAATACCATTAAAATGCAATCTTGGCTCTTAGGCTATCATGCACCAAGGTGCACAATTGATAGTCCCAGAACCAAGAGCCATGCTTCCTTGAGTTCTACACATGATAGGGAGCATTGGCCATGCACAAATATGTCCAAAAATCCAATGCCATGCCTTCTTTGTCTGCTTCTTTGCCGTCATTTTTTTTGAGGAACTTTGTGCCGACCGGAAAATAGTGCCGACAAGACCGAATTTACTGCCAGTAGATCATTTTGCAAAATTGGCACCACAAGCATCATCAGGGTGGTGTCCAAAAGACTCCACCAAAATTTTAAAGAGGCAAAGGGAAAATTGAAGGAAAATTTTAACGGGTTTTGAGGCCCCATTTCTTTTATTTACTTGATTTAATTTTAGTAATTAGAATTTGTAATATTTATTCATTATCTTGGACTGTATTATTATTTTGGTGCCTCCGAGTGAGGGCGAATTTGTAATAAGTGTGTGTGAGTGGGTGTATGTCTTCCAACCCCCATTTCTTTCTATCCCTTTTATTTACCTGCTTATGATGGTAGATTAGGGCATGTTTAATTTAGCACACCTTATGCAATGCATGCGTGCATCCATGCATTTGTTAACATGCATCGAGCAGTCGGTACATCATACAAAGCGCAGTGTACTTCAATTCCAAATTGAATACATGTTATTTGTAACATTTCACATGCCATGTTTAGGATAGCCGAGCCTGCCTAGATTACATCTTTGCATGTGTTGCATTAGACATTTCAGTATGCTTAGGTCCATGCATGGATTTCTAATAAGCTTCTGTTTTGGCTTGGAGTACTAGGTGAGCTTTTATGCTTTAGCATATCACATGCGTGTGAATGTTGCCATGATAGCATGCTTACCATGAGGCTAAGTGCTTATATGATATAACTGCATGAATGCCTGTGGATGGAGGTTGAATTACCTAAATTGGGACAACATATTAAAAGCTGAGTTTTAAAGCCCACTAGACAGTGGCAAAACCGTCTTTTCAAAGCGCTTGAGAGTGGCAAAACCTGCATTTTAGCCTACTTATGAGTAGCAAGTCATTTTCAATACAAACTTACAATGTTTTGTTCCAACTTAGGCGATTTGGTCTATACTTGTTTGCTGTGCGCATAACATAGTAAATCTAGGCTAATAACCGGAATAAGAACACGTAATGTTTTCAAAAGAGGATATCATGGTTAGTAGAGGCGGTCTTGGACCCCGAAGAATGCTCATAGTGACCTTCCCGATCGTACCCAAGCTCCGAGCCAAGACAACTTTGGTGATGATTTGGACACGTCAGGTTTCCTAAATTCCCCATTTTAAAAATATTTAGGTGGCGACTCAGAATCGCAAAGCATCCTATGTTTGGCACTACTTTTCAAAAAATCTTTTCCTTAAAAAACGGATGGACGACTCTTTTCTTTGGTTCAGATGAACATAAACAACAAACTTGAAGAGTCCGAGCTGTAGCGAGGTCCCCCCCGGGCTTGCTACAAATATATAGACAAAAAAATTATAATTAAACACTTAATTGTAAATTTGAACATATAGAAAAAAAAATTGAACAGATAAATTAAGGAGTAAAATTGAAAACAAAACGTTTTTCATAACAAATATAAAGACTTCTCACCAATATATTTTACTCAATGCCTGCAGAGGACCATCAGCGGAGAAGACTCCATTAATCCAGCACCTTATGGACAGTTTTTTTTTTCTTCAAGTACACAGATCCAATTTCTACTCCGTTTTTTTTTTAAGTTGTTGATCTTTGTTGTTGTTGTATGATGAAACAAATTGCAACAGATAGTTGTAAATGAAACAAAAAAAAAAATTAAAAATTAAGAAAATAGAAATAAGATTAATAAAAAATAGAACATATATATATATATATATATACTGGATTATATTTAAGAAAGAATTTCAACAGAAAGAAAGAAAGAAAGATTGCAACAGATCCTGGTTTGGTGTATTTCAACAGATTATAAAATTGAATAGATAGAAATAAATTGAAGACTGTGACTGGTTTGTTCAACGGATAAGAAATTTTGGATAGATATTTCAACAGATAAGAGATTAAAATTGAATTGATAATAAAATCTAGACAAAAATTTGCACAGATAGGGAAAAAACTTGAACAGGTAGTCAAGATTTTTGAATATATAGGCAAAAAAATTATAATTAAACACTTAAATGTAAATTTAAAGATATAGTAAAAAAAAATTGAACAGATAAATTAAAGAGTAAAATTGAAAACAAAACAACTTTCAAAACAAATAAAAAGATTTCACACCAAATTATTTTACTCAATGCCTGCAGAGGACCATCAGAGGAGAAGACTCCATTGATCCAGCTCCTTATGGACAGTTTTTTTTCTTCAAGCACCCAGATCCAATTTCTCGTCCTTTTTTTTTTCTTTTTTTTTTTTTAAAGTTTTTGATCTTTGTTGTTGTTGTATGGTGAAACAAATTGCAACAGATAGTTTTAAATGAACCAAAAAAAAAATAAAAATTAAGCAGATAGAAATAATAATAAAAAATAGAACGGATATATATATATATACTGGATTATATTTGGAAAAGAATTTCAACATATAGAGAGAAAGAACAAGAGAGAGAGAAAAGATTATGCAGATCTGGTTTAGTGTATTTCAACAGATAATAAAATTGAACAGATAGAAATAAATTGAAGATTGTGACTGGTCTGTTGAACAGATAAGAAATTTTAGATGGATATGTGAACAGATAAGAGAGTAAAATTGAACTAAATATAACAAAATCTACACAAAAATTTACACAGATAGGGAAAAAAATTGAACAAATAGTCAAGATTTTTTGAATATACTGACGAAAAAATAATAATTAAACACTTAAATCTAAACTTGAACATATAGAAAAAAAAATTTAACAAATAAATTAAGGAGTAAAATTGAAAACAAAACGTCTTTCGCAGAGGACCATCGGAGGAGAAGATCCATTGATCCAGCTCCTTATGGACAGTTTTTTTTCTTCAAGCACACAGATGCAATTTCTTCTCCTTTTTTTTTTTTTTTGAGTTGTTGATCCTTGTTGTTGTATGATGAAACAAATTGCAACAGATAGTTGTAAATGAACCAAAAAAAATTAAAAATTAAGCAGATAGAAATAATAATAAAAAATAGAACAAATATATGTATATATACTGGGTTATATTTGAGAAAGAATTTCAACAGATAGAGAGAAAGAACAAGAGAGAGAGAAAGAAAGATTGCAACAGATCCTGGTTTGGTGTATTTCAACAAATAATAAAATTGAACAGATAGAAATAAATTTAAGATTGTGACTGGTTTGTTCAACGGATAAGAAATTTTGGATAGATATTTGGACAGATAAGAGATTAAAATTAAACTGATAATAAAATCTAGACAAAATTTTGCACAGATAGGGAAAAAAATTGAACAGATAGTCAAGATTTTTGAATATATAGACAAAAAAATTATAATTAAACACTTAAATGTAAATTTGAACATATAGAAAAAAAAATTGAACAGATAAATTAAGGAGTAAAATTGAAAACAAAACAACTTTCATAACAAATAAAAAGATTTTACAACAAATTATTTTACTCAATGCCTGCAGAGGACCATCGGAGAAGAAGACTCCATTCATCCAACTCCTTATGGACAGTTTTTTTTTCTTTATGCACACAGATCCAATTTTCCCTCCTTTTTTATTTTTTTAAGTTTTTGATCTTTGTTGTTGTTGTATGATGAAACAAATTGCACAGATAGTTGTAAATGAACCTAAAAAAAATTAAAAATTAAGCAGATAGAAATAATAATAAAAAAATAGAACATATATATATATACTGGATTATATTTGTGAAAGAATTCCAACAGATAGAGAGAAAGAACAAGAGAGAGAGAAAGAAAGATTGCAACAGATCCTGGTTTGATGTATTTCAACAGATAATAAAATTGAACAGATAGAAATAAATTGAAGATTGTGACTGGTTTGTTGAACAGATAAGAGATTAAAATTGAACTGATAATAAAATCTAGACAAAAATTTGCACAGATAGGGTAAAAAATTGAACAGATAGTCAAGATTTTTGAATATATAGACAAAAAAATAATAATTAAACACTTAAATGTAAATTTGAACATATAGAAAAAAAAAATTCAACAGATAAATTAAGGAGTAAAATTGAAAACAAAACATTTTTCAAAACAAATAAAAAGACTTCTCACCCAATTATTTTACTTAATGCCTGCAGAGGACCATCGGAGAAGAAGACTCCATTCATCCAACTCCTTATGGACAGTTTTTTTTCTTCATGCATATAGATCCAATTTCCCCTCATTTTTTATTTTTTTAAGTTTTTGATCTTTGTTGTTGTTGTATGATGAAACAAATTGCAGCAGATAGTTGTAAATGAACCTAAAAAAATTAAAAATTAAGCAGATAGAAATAATAATAAAAAATAGAAACGATATATATATATATATATCTTTGGATTATATTTGTGAAAGAATTCAACAGAGATAGGGAGAAAGAACAAGAGAGAGAGAAAGAAAGATTGCAACAGATCACGGTTTGATGTATTTCAACAGATAATAAAATTGAGCAGATAGAAATAAATTGAAGATTGTGACCGGTTTGTTGAATGATAAGAGATTAAACTTGAACTGATAATAAAATCTAAACAAAAATTTGCACAGATAGGAAAAAAATTGAACAGATAGTCAAGATTTTTGAATATATAGACAAAAAAATAATAATTAAACACTTAAATGTAAATTTGAACATATAGAAAAAAAAAATTCAACAGATAAATTAAGGAGTAAAATTGAAAACAAAACATTTTTCAAAACAAATAAAAAGACTTCTCACCAAATTATTTTACTCAATGCCTGCAGAGGACCATCGGGGGAGAAGACTCCATTGATCCAAATTTCATGGGATGCTTTTTTCTTCAAGCACAAAGATCGTGCTTAACACAGGTTAAAGCTAGCACGTCTGTCAACGGTTTACTAAGTCAAAGGTCCTAACCGCAATCACTGCTAACAGACCGACTCTACGCGACTTGGGTGATGTCCCACTAAACCTAAGACTGTTCTAACCATCATTAAGCACAAAACCAAGAATATTATTCATTACAGTTTTATTTTATTTTACCCTAATTATTCCATTTATGGTCTCATGATTTACTGTAGTGAAGGGGGAGGCCGAATAGCCGTAGCCAAAAGGCAAATCTGCTCGTTAAGTTGGTTCTAGACTTGAATTATTTTATCTTTACACTTTTCTAATTCCTGGAGATGGTAAGCATCATTAGGCCAGATAGATAGATAATATTCAATATTATTTTTTCTTAATTTATAAAAATCTAACAATTCATTCAAAATAGCAATTTGATATACAGACATACATAAAAGAAATACAGAAAGAAATACTTACAATCAGTACCAAACGTTTATTATATTACTTCAAATATGGAAGATGAAAGTGGAACACACTGAAAAAGAAAGAGAGAGAGAATACAGAGTTTAAAACTGATAAACTAAAATTTCGAGGTGCCATCAACAAGTCTAAGGCTACCTATTTATAATAAAAGAAAAGATAAGGATAAAGATAGAGCGAGACAGGTGGCGTGTCCTGGTTGGTGTGGAGTCGAGCATCCTTATCTCTTCGAGATTCCTTATCAACTTCTGTCGGTAGAAGTCAGCTGTATGGACAGCTGTGGTGTCAACTGTAGATATGGCAGACAAGGCATCTTCTTTTGCCGAAAGGTTTTTTGTCGCCTTGTGAAGCTGGAAAGTAGATTAGCTGGAGTGGGAGACAAAAAGCTGGGAAGGACAACGGCATTATTCGGCTTTCCCTTTTCCTTTGTCTTTTGTTTGACTAATTTTCTCCGCAATCATTCCTGTAAGAGAGTCCCAAAAATCTCCAAGATTGGGCTCGTTGTCGGTCGGTTCATTTGGGTCTTGAGATTCACCCGCCAATACTATAAATTCATTTTCATCCACTAAAGGATCAAAATGTTCTTCTTCTTCACTATGTAGGCTGGAACCAGATTTCATGCTGACAGTATCACTGGAAAGGGACTGCAGGAATTGTTTCTTCATATAATCCATACTTTTTATAATTAATTCCTGCTCAGAAATTTCTGGAAACTTTTGTCGTAATTCCATTTGAATCTAGACAAATGGATTTTGGACTGGAGCAGTTGGGATGAGTTTTGGAGAAGCATCCCAGCAAGCCTGTGTATGGGCTTTGATTTTCTGGAGTAATTCCTGACGAGGCGTAGCATCGTCCATCTTGGTCCACCACTTATAGAGAAAAACTCTCTTTAAGCAAGGAATTTTATTCTGGAAGTCACACTGGAAATCCCATTTCCAAATCCATGGGATACCAAATCGAATGACAAAATGTGCCACAGACTTGGACATAGAAATATCTTTATTAACTGGAATTTTACTGTAAGCTACTTGCCATTCATTAAATGCAACTCTAATAGGTTCTGGAAAAGCATCGAGCTGTAGGCCAAACTTATCCCACCAAATGAGAAACCAATTGGGGAGATCGTTTTTAAGGATGTCGGGAAGAACACGGAAAAACCAAGAGTGGCCGTGGGGATTCATATAATAGAATGCCCGGGTAAAGGCATCGATGTAATCCCAATAAGCATGGCGAGATTCTTTATTGCGAATTTCCAAAGTCCTGGTAACATGGGGATGCATACCCCAAGCTTGCATAGGCAAAACCTGTTGGATGGTAGCTTTGCTGTAATTAATAGGACTGGCAATTCGGGTGGAATCAGCCAGAGTATGCTGGAAATGAACCGAGGAAAGTTCAGTAAGAATTTGCTCGAAAACATATCTGTATTGATCAAAATTGGGAGGAGAATTCTGCATGGTTAAATACCGCCGCTTAATTTCCCACGGATCAGCCATCCACTGGACATCTTCAGTATTAATGTAGAGGACAGTTTCCTCAATAATGGAGTTTTGGAAATAAGTATTTTCTGGAGCAAGGAGGACATCTTTAGCCGAGCGGCTAGATTCCCCTTTTTTACTGGAATTGCCACCAAGGGCAGGAAATTCTGTATGATAGGGATTGCCCCTACCTCGGCCCCTTCTGCTGGAGCCCCAGCCTCTACTCTGCATGTGATTTCTGCAAATATTCACGAGTGAGAAAGTCTGGAAGAGAATTATTTTCACCTTTGATATATTCAATATCAAAATAAAAAACGGAAAGTTGGCCCTGCCATGAGGCAAAAATTTGTTTTTGGGCTAAATTTTCAACATCTTTTTTGAAAATTTGTTTTGCTGCAGAACAATCAACTCGAATAAGAAAATGTTGATTTAGTAAATCATCCTGGAATTTTAAGACACATTTAACAATTGTTAAACATTCTTTTTTGATTGTCGAATAATTGTTTGCTACAGAATTCCAAATACCAGAGTGAAATCGTAAAAGTTCTTCTTTATTAGTATTTGGATTAAATTGTTTGAGGATGCCACCGAAACCAATATTAGAGGCATCAGTTTCAACAATTTTCCGCCATTCTGGATGTGGTAAAGATAAACAAGGTAGAGTTTTAACTCTAGCTTTTATCCTTTTAACAGCTTCAGTATGTTCTAGACCCCATGGTGGAGGATTTTTTCTAAGTCTGGAATATAACACTGCTGCATCAGTAGAAAGATTAGGATAGTAATCATGAATATAATTCAAACTTCCTAAAAATCTCTGTAATTGAGTTTTATCTTTTATTTCATCAGGAAATTTGGACGCAAATTCCATACTCCTATTTATCGGAATTATTGTACCATTATGAATATTATGGCCTAAAAATCGGATTGTAGTCTGAAAAAGTTGCATTTTTGATGCAGAAACAACTAAACCATTTTTAATGATAACATGTTTAAAAATGTTAAGATGTTTCATATGTTGGTCTACTGTGGATGAATAAATTAAAACATCATCAATATAGCAGATAGAAAATTCTGTATATGGATTAAAAATATCATTCATGATATGCTGGAATTCAGATGGCGCATTTTTCAAACCAAATGGCATAACATTCCATTCAAAATGCCCAAAGGGTACTGTAAAAGCAGTTTTGTATCTATCTTGTTCAGCGATTTGGACTTGCCAATATCCTAACTTCATGTCAAATTTAGAAAATATGACTGCATCCTGAAGACGATCCAAAAAGATCTTTCTTATTGGGAACTGGATATCTTATCCATTGTAAGGCTTCATTGAGAGGCTTATAATTAATAACTAGTCTTGGCACACCTCTTTCAATTTCTGCATTTTTATTGACATAGAAGGCAGTACAACTCCAGGGAGATCTACTGGATCTAATAAGCTTTTTTTGGAGAAGAGTATTAATTTCTGTTTTGCAAAGTTCTAAATACTCTTTTTTCATCTGACTTGGTCAAGCACGAGTTGGAATTTTCCGCTCATCATATCCTGGCTCATAAGGAAAAGAAAGGATGTGTTTCTTGCGATCCCAAAAAGCATTAGGAACATCACTGCAAATTTCGACTTGAAATTCTTTTTCAAGAGATTTAATTTTTTACTGGAAAGAAGACTGTTGAAGTCTTTGTTCTGTAGTTAAAAAACTAATTTTGATCTTGAAGGAAATTAATTTGTTTTTCTTTGAAATTAACTAGATCCTTAATTTGATCTAATTCCTTAGTATAAGGTTCTGTAATAAACTTAAAAATAATCTGTTGATTATTTAGGGTTGTATGGATGCCAATAGAATCAATTTTTGTGATTGGCATTAAAAGACACAAGAATGGTGTTCCGAGGATTATGGCTTGAGAAATATTTTTTATAAGAACAAAAAAAGTTGGAAGGCATAATCCTTGATTACAAATTAAAACTTCTGGAAGTTTGTACTGGATGTATAACGAATTACCACTAGCACTTGTAAGTGATTGGGTTGTTTTATGAAAGTACTTAGTAGGAATTAATCCTTCCTGAATACAATTCATATCTGCACCACTATCTACAAGAGCAATGGCGTCTTTAATGATAAAATCGGGTTTTATCATAAAGGTTATTCGAATATACCATTTCTAAAAAGTTACTAAATTCATGAGCATCAGATAATCAGGCTCTTTTGTTTCCAGGATAATGATGGATTCAGAGGTGGATCCACTAGTTTTCTCTTTAGCCTGTAACTTGCTATTAATCTTTTTAATTTCAGAATTAATAGCAATATTGGAAGTTTGCAAGTGTTTAATTTCTACTTTCAAAGCATTTACTTCCATTTTTAATTCCTGAATTGTGAGAGGTTTTTCTTTAGAAACTGGCTGGAGTCTCTGAAAAACTTCTTTTATACTGTAATGTTGAGGGCTAAGAATTTCGTCTTTCTTTTGTTGCTGTAAACATAATTGTAAAAATTTTAATTTCATTTCTGGATTAGAAATATTTTCTGCAATATCAATCAGGGTTATGAAGATACTCATAACCATGAGATAAGACTCTAAGTTCTAAGACTTTGGATAAATTTTGATCTGAAATTGCAACACTTAAATTTGGATAAATGTCAAAATATACTGGACCATGGGCAAGACTGGTTTCTATTGCTCCCATGAGCGAAGCTCGCCAATTAGTACACCTACCATCCCTTAGTGTACACTGTATGCTGGTATTTTGACCTAGAAGCGTCAATGGTTTAAAGGCTATCTGGACGAGTCCAATATGGACATACTTATATTTATCCAAAAAGGGATATAAATCCTGGAGCTGTAAGAGATACAGGAGTGTATCATCATGCAGACGAAGATGCTCAAAAGTTTTGATAATTTTTCTGCTGGAAAAATCTAACATACCTATCTTATAGATGGTATCTGGTTTCACCTTCGGAATTGTCCATTTATCAAGTGCCTCCTTGACATCTTGATATGCTACCATTTCTCTGGCTTCTGATGTAGAAGCTTCTGTATCGGCCATGGTATTGGCTACTGTATTTTCTTCTGTGGGTATAGTACTCATAAGGATGTATGGTGACCATAAATGGATAATTAAAATTAAATAAAACAAACTATAATGAAGAGTAAACATGCCTCTGATACCAACCATGGTGCTTGACACATGTCAAAGACTTCTCAACAAATTATTTTACTCAATGCCTGCAGAGGACCATTGGAGGAGAAGACTCCATTGATCCAGCTCCTTATGGACAGTTTTTTTCTTCAAACACACAGATCCAATTTGTCCACCTTTTTTTTTTTAAGTTGTCGATCTTTGTTGTTGTTGTATGATGAAACAAATTGCAACAGATAGTTCTAAATGAACCCAAAAAAAAAAAAATTAAAAATTAAGCATATAGAAATAATAATAAAAAATAGAACGGATATATATATATATATATATACTGGATTATATTTGAGAAAGAATTTCAACATATAGAGAGAAAGAACAAGAGAGAGAGAAAGAAAGATTGCAACAGATCCGGGTTTGGTGTATTTCAACAGATAATAAAATTGAACAGATAGAAATAAATTGAAGATTGTGGTAGTGCATTGAATAGATAAGAAATTTTGGATGGATATTTGAGCAGATAAGAGATTAAAATTGAACTAAATATAATAAAATCTAGACAAAAATTTACACGAGATAGGGAAAAAAATTGAGCAGAGATAGTCAAGATTTTTGAATATCTTGACAAAAAATAATAATTAAACACTTAAATGTAAACTTGAACATATAGAAAAAAAAATTCAAGAGATAAATTAAGGAGTAAAATTGAAAACAAAAGCGTCTTTCATAACAAATAAAAAGACTTCTCACCAAATTATTTTACTCAACGCTGCAGAGGACCATCGGAGGAAGACTCCATTGATCCAAACTCCTTATGGATGCTTTTTTCTTCAAGCACATAGATGCAATTTCTCCTCCTTTTTTATTTTATTTTTGAGTTGTTGATCTTTGTTGTTGTTGTATGATGAAACAAATTGCAGAGATAGTTGTAAATGAACCAAAAAAAATTAAAAATTAAGCGAGATAGAAATAAAAATAAAAAATAGAACAGATATATATATATATATCTTGGATTATATTTGAGAAAGAATTTCAGAGATAGAGAAAGAACAAGAGAGAGAGAAAGAAAGATTGCAACAGATCCTGGTTTAGTGTATTTCAACAGATAATAAAATTGAACAGATAGAAATAAATTTAAGATTGTGACTGGTTTGTTCAACGGATAAGAAATTTGGGATAGATATTTGAACAGATAAGAGATTAAAATGGAACTGATAATAAAATCTAGGCAAAAATTTGCACAGATAGGGAAAAAAATTGAACAGATAGTCAAGATTTTTGAATATATAGACAAAAAAATTATAATTAAACACTTAAATGTAAATTTGAACATATAGAAAAAAAAAAATTGAACAGACAAATTAAGGAGTAAAATTGAAAACAAAACAACTTTCAAAACAAATAAAAAGATTTCACAACAAATTATTTTACTCAATGCCTGCAGAGGACCATCAGAGGAGAAGACTCTATTGATCCAGCTCCTTATGGACTGTTTTTTTTTCTTCAAGTACACAGATCCAATTTTTCCTCCTTTTTTATTTTTTTAAGTTTTTGATCTTTGTTGTTGTTGTATGATGAAACAAATTGCAGCAGATAGTTGTAAATGAACCAAAAAAAATTAAAAATTAAGCAAATAGAAATAATAATAAAAAATAGAACAGATATATATATATATATATACTGGATTATATTTGAGAAAGAATTCCAACAGATAAAGAGAAAGAACAAGAGAGAGAGAAAGAAAGAAAGATTGCAACGGATCCTGGTTTGATGTATTTCAACAGATAATAAAATTGTACAGATAGAAATAAATTGAAGATTGTGACTGGTTTGTTGAACAGATAAGAGATTAAAATTAAACTGATAATAAAATCTAGACAAAGATTTGCACAGATAGGGAAAAAAATTAAACAGATAGTCAAGATTTTTGAATATATGGACAAAAAAATAATAATTAAACACTTAAATGTAAATTTGAACATATAGAAAAAAAAAATTCAACAGATAAATTAAGGAGTAAAATTGAAAACAAAACGTTTTCAAAACAAATAAAAAGACTTCTCACCAAATTATTTTACTCAATACTGCGAGAGGACCATCGGAGGAGAAGACTCCATTGATCCGACTCCTTATGGACTTTTTTTTCTTCAGCACAAAGATCCAATTTCTCCTCCTTTTTTTTTTTTTTTTAAGTTGTTGATCTTTGTTGTTGTTGTATGATGAAACAAATTACCAGATAGTTGTAAATAAACCCAAAAAAATTAAAAATTAAGAAGATAGAAATAATAAAAAATACAACAGATATATATATACCTTTGGATTATATTTGAAAGAATTTCAATGAGATAGAGAAAGAACAAGAGAGAAAGAAAGAAAGATTGTAACAGATCTGGTTGGTTGTATTTCAACAGATAATAAAATTGAGCAGATAGAAATAAATTGAAGATTGTGGTGGTTTGTTGAAAAGATAAGAAATTTTTGATAGATATTTGAGCGGATAAGAAATTAAAATTCAAGCGATAATAAAATCCGGACAAATATTTGCAAAGATAAGGAAAAAAATTAAACAGATAGTCAAGATTTTTGAATATATAGACAACAAATAATAATTAAACACTTAAATGTAAATTTGAACATATAGAAAAAAAAATTCAACAGATAAATTAATGAGTAAAATTGAAAACAAAACGTTTTCCAAAACAAATAAAAAGACTTCTCAACAAATTATTTTACTCAATGCTTGCAGAGGACCATCGGAAGAGAAGACTCCATTGGTCCAGCTCCTTATGGTCAGTTTTTTCTTCAAACACAGATCCAATTTCTTCTCCTTTTTTTTTTAAGTTGTTGACCTTTGTTGTTGTTGTATGATGAAACAAATTGCAACAGATAGTTGTAAATGAACCAAAAAAAATTAAAAATTAAGCAGATAGAAATAATTATAAAAAATAGAACAAATATATATATATATATATATACTGGATTATATTTGAGAAAGAATTTCAACAGATAGAGAGAAAGAACAAGTGAGAAGGAAAGAAAGATTGCAACAGATAATAAAATTGAACAGTTAGAAATAAATTGAAATTGTGACTGGTTTGTGAACAGATAAGACATTAAAATTGAACAGATAATAAAATCTAGACAAAAATTTGCACAGATAGGGAAAAAAAATTGAACAGATAGTCAAGATTTTTGAATATATAGACAAAAAAAATAATAATTGAACACTTAAATGTAAATTTGAACATATAGAAAAAAAAATTTAACAGATAAATGAAGGAACAAAATCGAAAACAATACGTTTTTCAAAAAAAAAAAAAAAAAAGACTTCTCACCAAATTATTTTACTCAATGTCTGCAGAGGACCATCGGAGGAGAAGACTCCATTGATCCAGCTCCTTATGGACAATTTTTTTTCTTCAAGCACACAGATCCAATTTCTCCTTTTTTTTTTTTTTTAAAGTTGTTAATCTTTGTTGTTATTGTATAATGAAACAAATTGCAACAGATAGTTGTAAATGAACCAAAAAAAATTACCAATTAAGCAGATAGAAATAATAATAAAAAATTAAACAGATATATATATATACTTGATTATATTTGAGAAAGAATTTCAACAGATAGAGAGAAAGAACAAGAGAGAGAGAAAGAGAGATTGCAACAGATCCTAGTTTGGTGTATTTCAACAGATAATAAAATTGAACAGATAGAAGTAAATTGAAGATTGTGACTGGTTTGTTCAACGGATAAGAAATTTTGGATAGGTATTTGAACAAATAAGAGATTAAAATTGAACTGATAATAAAATCTAGAAAAAAATTTGCCTGAGATAGGGAAAAAATTGAGCAGTTGTCAAGATTTTTGAATATATAGACAAAAAAATAATAATTAAACACTTAAATGTAAATTTGAACATATAGAAAAAAAAATTCAACAGATAAATTAAGGAGTAAATTGAAAAGAAAACGTTTTTCAAAACGAATAAAAAGACTTTTCACCAAATTATTTTACTCAATGCCTGCAGAGAACCATCGGAGGAGAAGACATCATTGATCCAGCTCCATATAGACAGTTTTTTTTCTTCAAGCACACAGATGCAATTTCTCCTCCTTTTTTTTTTTAAGTTGTTGATCTTTGTTGTTTTATGATGAAACAAATTGCAACAGATAGTTGTAAATGAACCAAAAAAAATTAAAAATTAAGCAGATAGAAATAATATTAAAAAATTGAACAGATATATATATATTGGATTATATTTGAGAAAGAATTTCAACAGATAGAGAGAAAGAACAAGAGAGAGAGAAAGAAAGATTGCAATAGATCCTGGTTTGGTATATTTCAACAGATAATAAAATTGAACAGGTAGAAATAAATTTAAGATTATGACTGGTTTGTTCAACGGATAAGAAATTTTATATAGATATTTGAACAGATAAGAGATTAAAATTGAACTGATAATAAAATCTTGACAAAAATTTGCACAGATAGGGAAAAAAATTAAACAGATAGTCAAGATTTTTGAATATATAGAGAAAAAAATTATAATTAAACACTTAAATGTAAATTTGAACATATAGAAAAAAAAATTGAACAGATAAATTAAGGAGTAAAATTGAAAACAAAACAACTTTCAAAACAAATAAAAAGATTTCACAACAAATTATTTTACTCATTGCCTGCAGACGACCATCAGAGGAGAAGACTCCATTGATCCAGCTCCTTATGGACAATTTTTTTTCTTCAAGCACACAGATCCAATTTCTCCTCCTTTTTTTTTTTTTTTTTTGAGTTGTTGATCTTTGTTGTTGTTGTATGATGAAAAAAATTGCCGCAGATAGTTGTAAATGAACCAAAAAAAAATTCAAAATTAAGCAGATAGAAATAATAATAAAAAATAGAATAGATATATATATATATATCTTTGGATTATATTTGAGAAAGAATTTCAGAGATAGAGAAAGAACAAGAGAGAGAAAGAAAGATTGCAGAGATCTGGTTTGTTGTATTTCAACAGATAATAAAATTGAGCAGATAGAAATAAATTGAATATTGTGACAGGTTTGTTGAGCAGATAAGAGATTAAAATTGAGCGATAATAAAATCTAGACAAAAATTTGCACAGATAGGGAAAAAATTGAGCAGATACTCAAGATTTTTGAATATATAGACAAAAAATAATAATTAAATACATAAATGTAAATTTGAACATATAGAAAAAAAATTGAGCAGAGATAAATTAAGGAGTAAAATTGAAAACAAAACAACTTTCAAAACAAATAAAAAGATTTCACAACAAATTATTTTACTCAATGCTGCGAGAGGACCATCGGAGAGAAGACTCCATTGATCACACTCCTTATGGATGCTTTTTTTCTTCAAGCACATCAATTCTGCTTCTTCTTTTTTTAAGTTGTTGATCTTTGTTGTTGTTGTATGATGAAACAAATTGAAGCAGATAGTGGTAAATGAACCAAAAAATTAAAAATTAAGCGAGATAGAAATAATAATAAAAAATACAACAGATATATATATATATACCTTTGGATTATATTTGAGAAAGAATTTCAACAGATAGAGAGAAAGAACAAGAGAGAGAAAGAAAGATTACCTTGAGATCTGGTTTGGTGTATTTCAACAAATAATAAAATTGAGCAGATAGAAATAAATTGAAGATTGTATTTGGTTTGTTGAAAAGATAAGAAATGTAACGCCTCAAAAATAATGTAGCATACGAAATTCCACACACACTCGGCAAGTAAAAGCAGTTCTACCCCAATATTACCACAGCTAAGACAAACACCCTCGGTGGTCCCCAAATTTTGAAAACATGGCTCCTCATTTCATCTTTCCCAAATCAAGTCACACGCCTTCAAATGCATTAATACCAAAACTTTTATGGTCTTCTGACAACTTACTACATTAATAAAACTTTAGAGCTATAACATGCCCCAATCCACCCAATCGAGGAAATTAACAAACAAAGCATATATATATATATATAAACAAAGCAGTTTAGATGTTTTCAACATTCCCAAAACACATTGGTTACACATGAGAACCCAATGGCTACAAGGCGATAATTCACGGTTACAAAGCAGTTAGTTAAAACAAAACCAACCCCTCGGTATTACCACTACTACCGCCCCTCACTGGACCTCAAAAGTTGGTCATTCTCTGACCCAAGATATTCTATGAGCTTACAAGCCACGAACACAGACTACAGATGTGCCCCAACTGGCCATACTTGTAACAACTGCAAATTTCCCCCAACTGGGGCTTGGGAACTCGACTCCACTGAGGCCCTCGAAATCTGGCCTGTTTGTCCCCCAAAAGCAGTCTTGCCCGGCCCGGTCGAATAAAATTTGGACGACTAGGTTGTAAAACCCCAAAGAAGCCCTGGTGAGTCTGAAAGCGTCGGATATGACCCGGCTGATTACACACTCAACAAGTAAGCGGTGCCTGAGCACGAGACTGGTTCAAAGTCTGAGCTGATGAAGACCCCAACAACTGTTTCCCCACTAAACATTCGATCGGCCCATAACCTGGCTGGCTAGAAGGTCCTGGTGGTGCAACTACTGGTTGAACTGCTAACCCTGCCCCCTTTCTATGTGGGCAAACTGAAGCCTTGTGGCCCAACAGACCACATCTGAAACAAATGACACCCCTCTGTTTATTTTCTCCCGAACCCAAATCCGACACTGGAAGGGTAGCTTTAGCCCGACCGCCTTGTTGCAGGTTTAAACCCCTCTGCCTCTTAAAGGGCCTACCAACACTCTGAATCACCGGAGTCGCCGAAACGGCCTCCTCCCTATTCTGGCCCATAGCTAGCACTGCTACCTCCACATGGGTCGCAGCTCTAACAAGCACACTGTAACTCCTATGCCAAGACCCCGCAATCCTTTCACGGATGTCGTCACGTAGCTTACTCTCAAACTCAAAACAACGTAAGTCCTCCGTCTCCACCAATTTTGGAGCAAACCTCGACAAGTTAGCAAACCATCTTTCGAACTGCACCAAAGGTGTAGTACCCTGGCGTAACCCCACAAACTGTTTCCGCAACTCTTCCCGAGCGGAAGGAGGGAAATCACAACTTCCTCGCCTAAGCATCCTAGTAAAAGTAACAAAGGATATTAGCACATTCATAAACGTGCCGAAACTAAACACTCGCGTCCTAATGCATGGACAACTGTAATTCATTCCACGTAAGCACATAAACACGTAAGCACTTACGAATTTCATTTCCGGATAATGATAGTCCCGGGCGTTACTAGAGTTCGATTAGAAAGCATTGATCAAGTGCTTTTCCAACAAGACTCCCAGAAACCCAAGGATCCAATCAACATTCTAGAAATTAAATCTCATACCCAAATAATCACATAAGCATGTTATCACATAAGAACATAGCATGTTATTACACTTTAGTCTCTATCAAGCGGGACAAACCATTGTGATCCTAATCACTTCCCACGTACCCAAAGTATTGAACCGATGCGCTCGATACCAAGTTGTAACGCCCTCAAAAATAATACTAAACCCATCAATATAAACATGCATTGACATAAGAAAGACCAACAGTTTCTATTCATCAGAGTACTTCATTACAAAAGATATTACGTATTAACAACAAAAGCTAATGCCCTAAGGGCTTACATCTTTCCAAGTTAACACTTGGTTACAAAAGAGAGTACTAGCTCAATTACACATTAAGCCTACATATAATACATCAAAAGAATAGGACAATAAAAATGATGTCCGCCTCTAGCCTTCCAAGCTATGTCCTTGGAGGTGTCACGCTACCTGCACCTGAAAATGATGTTCCCATATAGGGTGAGCCACAGCCTAGTAGAAATACACTAAGCCAACTATGAACAATGACTAAAAGATTAGCAGTTGATAGATGGTCAAGACTTATACCCTCATCTACATTTTATTACAATTCCAAGACAATCAAGTCTATGTTACGACTCACTTTCCAATTCTTATTCAACTTTGAGTTTGAAAACTAGGCTCAGTACTCTGGCCAAAACATTTGATGAGACTATGATTCATCATTAGAACACTTTCGAAATTCATTTTGGATACACATGTTGGTGTTGTATCAAAAACACATAAACCACTTCCATACTTTACTTATGATACACATGTTGGTGTTGTATCAACTTAACATAGAAACATTTTCTATACTTCACAATTGATAACGATATACATTTTAGTGCTATATCAAATCAATCCAAACACTTCCATACTTCACAAAAGCGATCTTTGATATACATGTTAGTGCTATATCAAATCAAACAAACAATACATCAATTGATAAGCATATGAGCTGTATCAACACTTCAATCGATAAGCATATGAGCTGTATCATAACTACAATGGGAGAGCATATTAGTTGCATCCCGGTTCATCCCCATCTCCCCATAACCATTAACGGTTTAGAGGTACATCTCCCATCTTCCCTAAACCGTGGAGTACATCCCCATCTCCTCCGTACACAAGCAATGCATATAAACCAGAATCATATCATAATCAATCAATACATAAAGTTAATGTATTCTATCCACTCTACACATAATGCATATAGACACATTGGTCATATGCACAATCAATCAATACATAAATTTAATGTATTCTACCAACGTCATACTCTATGACACATCCAATTGATTAGTTTTAGTTTGCCTAATCATCATGCATTGTCTACAACAATCAATACTACCCTCCACCATTAGTCCAAAGCAATTATCTCTAAGCAGAAATAAATGCACAAATGGATAATATATCGACATTTCAACTAGGTGAGCAATGAAAAGATTCAACTACACCCTTTAGTCCCATACATTCCCAATTTCAACATTCTCAATCCAATTCCTCACTTTCTTTGATTAATTACATGCATTAATTAATTAAACCAATTAGACAAATTACCATAATTCACCAAACAACCCTAAGGTTCCATTTCTATCAATGTTCCAACATTAATCTCATTTCTCTATGCCTAACTTGCACATAGGTTTATTATAATTAAAACCCCAACTTTTGTAAAATTACACAAAAGACCCAAACTTTCTCAAAATTACGTAATAACCCCCAACATATCAAAATGCTAAAATTTAAAGACAAAATCCATAAAGAGGAGTAGGGTATCCCTACCTCGAAGTTTGAGCCAAAAAGAAGATGAAGACCCAATGACCAACGTGCTCCAAAACCAAATATTTTCAGATTAAATCGAAACCCAAGTCACCCTCTATCTTTTTAACAAAGCACTTAGGGTAGATTCACACTAGAAAGAGATGATTTCTTAGAGAAGGCAAGTCTAGAGAGAGGCTCTCGGATCTAGGGTTTGAAAAGGAAAAAGTTTTGAAAGAGGATGTAGAACTTCATTGCTGCCAGCCCGATAAAGACAGGCTCGCTCGGCGAAAACTGCTTCGCTCGGCGACGAACCACGGAAACACTCGCTCGAGCCAAAACTGCCTTGCTCGAGCCAACAACCCGAAGCTTCGCTCGGCGGCAAACGGCTTCGCTCGGCGAAGGACGAACCAAATCGCTCGAGCGAAGAACAACTCGCTCGAGCCAAGAATTCTAGTGTTGAGTCCTAGTACGGGCCTTAGCTTCGCTTTCGAAAGCCCCCCTGGCTCGACCCACCAGACACAAAACTCAACTCTCGCTCGAGCCACCAAAGCCTGGCTCGAGCGAAGAACAAAAGACAGAAGCTCACTCGAGCGGCCAACTCCTCCCTTGAGTGGAGGTCCAAAATTACATGCTGACAACACTTGGTTCCCAAACACAACCAACCTGTAACAAACCTGCCCAACACATCCTATAACTTAGAAACAAAGTATGAAAGGACGTAAACAAGGTTTAAACAACTACTAACATCTACGGACACAAGTCCAGATCACTGTACAACAAGGGTTAAAACCCGAGATCGCTATAAGAAATTTTTGATAGATGTTTGAACGGATAAGAAATTAAAATTGAATTGATAATAAAATCCATACAAATATTTGCACAGATAGGGAAAAAAATGAACAGATAGTCAAGATTTTTTAATATATAGACAAAAAAATAATAATTAAACACTTAAATGTAAATTTGAATATATAGAAAAAAAAATTCAACAAATAAATTAAGGAGTAAAATTGAAAACAAAACGTTTTCCGAAACAAATAAAAAGACTTCTCAACAAATTATTTTACTCAACGCCTGCAGAGGACCATCGGAGGAAGACTCCATTGATCCGGCTCCTTATGGGCCAGTTTTTTCTTCAAGCACCTGAGATCCAATTTCTCCACCTTTTTTTTTTAAGTTGTTGATCTTTGTTGTTGTTGTATGATGAAACAAATTGAAAGCAGAGATAGTTGTAAATGAACTAAAAAAAATTAAAAATTAAGCGAGATAGAAATAATAATAAAAATAGAACAAATATATATATATATATATATATCTTTGGATTATATTTAAGAAAGAATTTCAACAGACAGAGAGAAAGAACAAGAGAGGAAAGAAAGATTACCTTGAGATCTGGTTTGATGTATTTCAACAGATAATAAAATTGAACATATAGAAATAAATTGAAAATGTGATTGGTTTGTTGAGCAGATAAGAGATTAAAATTGAGCGGTAATAAAATTTAGACAAAAATTTGCACGAGATAGTGAAAAAATTGAGCAGATAGTCAAGATTTTTGAATATATAGACAAAAAATAATAATTGAACACTTAAATGTAAATTGGAACATATAGAAAAAAAAATTGACCAGATAAATGAAGGAGTAAAATTGAAAAATACGTTTTTCAAAAAAAAAAAAAAAAAAAGTCTTCTTACCAAATTATTTTACTCAATGCCTGCAGAGGACCATCGGAGGAGAAGACTCCATTGATCCAGCTCCTTATGGACAGTTTTTTTTTCTTCAAGCGCACAGATCCAATTTCTCCTCTTTTTTTTTTTTTAAAGTTATTGATCTTTGTTGTTGTTGTATCATGAAACAAATTGTAACAGATAGTTGTAAATGAACCAAAAAAAAATAAAAATTAAGCAGATAGAAGTAATAATAAAAAATTGAGCGGATATATATATCTTTGGATTATATTTGTAGCGCCCTAAAAATAAACCCATAATATATAATATTAACATGCATCATTATAAGAAAATGAAGAATATTATTCCATTCATCGAGTAAACTTATTAAAAGACATTACATGTAATAAAGAAAGTAAATGCCCTATGGGCTTACATCTTTCAAGCCAACACTTGGATACAAAAATATGAGTACTAACTCATTTACAAGTTAAGCCCTTGGCTTGAGTCCTTACATGTAATATCAAATAAAAGAAAATAACAACTAATCTAAATGAGTCTTCAACTCTAAATCCATCAAGCTAATTCCTTGGAGGTAGCCCATCTCCGAACACGAAAATGATGTTCCCATATAGGGTGAGCCACAGCCCAGTAGAGAAATACTAAACCAAGTATAAGAATTAACTAAAGCAGTAGCATTCGATAGATGGTTAACACAAGATAATCGATTACATCATTTTACAAGTTCATGACACTAATGTCTATGACACATTTCACTTTCCATTATTACAAATATGACTCAGAACCTGGCCAAATAACTCAACAGGGATAACAAATCAAGTTAAACCTGTCTTATAACATAATGGATATACATGTTGGTCTTGTATCAATCTCAATCCAAATTCACTTCCATACTTCCCAATTGATACACATTTTAGTGATGTATCAAATCAAACAACAAATGCTCCAGTAGATAAGCATAAGAGCTGTATCATAACTGTAATGGGCGAGCATATGAAATTTGGGACCACAGGTTCATCCCTATCTTCCCTCAAACATTAACGGTTTAGAGGTACATCCCCTATCTTCCCCTAAACCGTGGAGTACATCCCCTATCTCCTCCCATACACAAGTAATGCATATAAACACAAAGTCATATACACAATCCATCAATACATAAATTTAATGTATTATTCCAACCTTTATACACAACGACATGACCAATTGATTAGTTTCAGTTTTCCCTAATCCACATGCAATGTCTACAACAATCATGACTATCCTCCACCGATAGCCCAAAACAGTTAATTCTAAGCAGGAAATAAATGTATCAACACATATAATCTCAATTTCAAAGATGAGTGGTTAAACTATCCAGCTACATCATTTAATCTCATAACTTCTCAATATTATGAATTTTCCCAATTTACACACCTTTCCCAAAATTAATTATACGAATTAATTTTATTATAACAATTAGGGCATTTTAATTATAAAACAAACCCTAGCTTTTCTCAATATTACCAAACAACCCAACATATCAGAAATACCAGAACTTAGGATTAAAACCTATAAGATGGAGTAGGAAATCCCTACCTCGAAGCAAAGAACTCGAATGGAGAAGATGGAGATGACGACCCAAATACCAAAGTGCTCCAAACCTAAGATTGTTCTGATCAAAACGAAGCCCTCGTCTCACTCTATCTTTTTAATAAAGGGTCTAGGGTAGAAACTCACTCTAAATAGATCAAACCTAAGAGAGAAGGTGTGTAGAGGGAGAGAGAACTCGTACCTAGGGTTTTGGAATCTGAAAGGGGATGAAAAAGTGATGAAAAACCCGCTGCTGCCTATTTAAACTGGACAGGCTCGCTCGAGCGACCAAACACAGAAAACCCTCACTCGAGCCAAGAATGCCTTGCTCGAGCCAACAACCCAGAAGCTCGCTTGAGCGAAGGAAAGCTCGCTCGAGCGAAGAACGAACCAGCTCGCTCGCTCGAGCCAAGAAAATCTCGCTCGAGCCAAAAAACACTGCTCTCAGGTCTATACTAGATGCAATTTCTCGCTTGAGCGAAGAAACCCTGGCTCGAGCGACGAACCAAAAACAAAGAGCTCGCTCGAGCGAAGAACTGCTCGCTCGAGCGAAGGGTCAAAAATATGGGCAGCAACCCTTTGCTCCCAAGCCCAACCAACCTGCCACAAACTTGCCCATTGCAACCCATAACTCAGAAATAAGAAATTAAAGGACGATAACAACCATAATACAATGACAGGATCTACGGAACCTAAGTCCGGATACAATAAACAAATGGGAAAAAGACCGAGTCGCTATAACCCCCTTAAAAAAATTTAGTCCCGAAATTAAGCATAAGTTGTAAAAACAAGTTTTTCTCAATTCCCAATGATATTATACAACAATAATAAACAACTTGACCCAATCTGGGTCACTACATCTCTTATCGGAGGCATCTCACAATATATATAAAACAACATATATTTCAACTGCATCAATAATATGCAATTTTCCTTCCAATGTTAGCAATCTCCATATCATATTCAATTTCATGATATAAACAACACATTTAACATATAAATGTTATATTCCACTATCATTATGAGGCAAGTTTCAAAATACTAACATTCAACCCAAAACATTCTCAATGTTTTCCAACTTAAGACATATGCAAAGTTCTTAAGTTCAACAATATAAAAAAAATCTAAATGCAAGATTACAAATCAATAAACAAATCCGGATATTTCTCGCGGGCTTCTAATTCACGTTCCCAAGTGGCTTCCTCCACTCCGTGATGCTTCCACAAAACTTTCACCAAAGGGATGGTTTTGCCTGCATAAAACTTGATCCGCCTATCAAGACCGAACCGGTCTCTCCTTATACGAGACATCCTCATCAACAACTAAGTCGGTCCAATCCAATACATGCGATGGATCCGGCTCATACTTCCGAAGCATACTCACATGAAACACGTCATGAACTCTGGATAACTGCGGTGGCAAGGCTAAACGATAGGCAGCTCAAGGATCTCAAAATGACCGATAAATCGAGGGGACAACTTCCCACTCTTCCCAAACCTCATCAAACCTCGCCTGGGTGATATCTTTAGAAAGACGTGATCACCCACCTCAAACACCAAAGGTCTCCTCCTATGGTCAGCATAAGATTTACGGCGACTACGGAACGTAATAAGCCTCTTACGGATAAGCTCAACTTTCTCGTCGTTTCGCTCACCAACTCGGACCCAACAAAGGTGCATCACCCACCTCGGCCCAACAAGCCGGAGACCTACACGATTAGACCATACAAACCTCAAGCGGTGCCATACCGATCTTTGGATGAAGCTGTTGTTGTAGGAAAACTCCACTAAGGGCAAGTGCCTCTCCGACCCACTGAAATCAAGAACACAACCACGAAGCATATCCTCAAGGATCTGAATGGTACGCTCGGACTGCCCGTCAGTCTGAGGATGATAAGCCGTGCTAAAGGTCAACTTAGTGCCTAAGGCACTCTGCAAACTCTGCCACAACTTTGGCGATAAAGCGAGATTTCTATCGAGGCGATCGTCACTTTGGGACCCCGTGCAACCTCACTATGTCCCGAATATACAAATCAGCAAGATGATCTACTAAATCTCTCACGCGCATAGGAATGAAGTGCGCTGACTTAGTCAACCGGTCTACAATCACCCAAATAGCATCACTACCCCGCTGAGTCCTCGGAAGACCTACAACGAAGTCCATAGTGACATGCTCCCACTTCCACTCGGCAATAGGCAAGGGTTGTAACAAACCCGCCCGGCTCTGATGCTCGGCCTTCACTGGCGACAAGTAAGGCACTTAGATCTGGTGCCACATCTCTCTTCATACCCCGCCACCAAAACTGGCGACCCAAATCCCGATACATCTTAGTGCCTCCCGGATGCACCGTAAGGCGCGAATGATGAAACTCTCGGAGTACCTCCTCTCGGCAAGGCTCTGGCACAAATAGACAGTCTCGGTATCTCACACTCAGGTCGGGATACACCATCAAACCCTTCTCAACCTTCCCATTGGAAATCTTCTCTCGGAGAGATTCTACCTCAAGGTCACCCCTCTGAGCCTCTAACACTCGAGTCACAAGTGTGAATTGCGCAACCCCGAAAACAAGGCGCGGCCTCAACGGATTCGCCCAGAAGCAAATCAAACTCCCCAAGTGCACCCAACATCTCCCACTCTCGGATGGCTATACTAGCTACGTCACCAACAGATTTCCTGCTAAGGGCATCGGCCACAACATTGGCCTTCCCCGGATGATAGTGCAACTCGAAGTCATAATCCTCAATAAACTCCATCTACCTCCTCTGCCTTAAGTTCAAGTCTTTTTGTGTAAACAGATATTTCAGACTCTTATGATCCGAGTACACCTCGAATCTCTCACCATAAAGATAATGCCTCCAAATCTTCAAGGCAAATATCACAGCTGCTAACTCTAGATCATGCATAAGGTAATTCTTCTCGTGAATTTTCAACTGACGTGAGCCATAGGCAACCACTTTCCCCTCTTGCATCAACACACAACCCAGACCCTCTCGTGAGGCATCACAATAGACTGCATAACCCAACCCTCTCTCTGGAATAATCAAGACTGGAGCGGTGGTCAGTCTAACTTTCAACTCCTGGAACGACTTTTCACAAGTCTCACTCCATACAAATTTGACTCCCTTCCGAGTCAATCTAATCATCGGCGAAGCTAACCTGGAGAAATCCTTCACAAACCGACGGTAATACCCAGCTAATCCCAGAAAATTGCGGATCTCAAATACACTCTTAGGTTGTGCCCAATCTTGCACTGCCTCAGTCTTGAATGTATCAACAAACACCCCTTCCCTAGAAACTACATGGCCCAAGAACTTCACCTCCTCTAGCCAGAACTCACACTTCCCAAACTTAGCATAAAACTTATGGGCTCTAAGTAACTCAAGCACCACTCTCAAGTGTTCCTCGTGCTCCTCCCTCGAAGATGAATAAATCAGAATGTCGTCCACGAAGACGACCACAAAACGATCTAAGAATTCCCGAAAGACCCGGCTCATCAAATCCATAAACACTGCCGGTGCATTGGTGAGCCCAAACGGCATTACCAAAAACTCATAGTGGCCATACCACGTACAGAATACCGTCTTCGGAATATCCTCCTCCCTGACTCTCAACTGATGATAACCCGATCTCAAGTCTATCTTAGAGAAACAACGGGAACCCTTCAACTGATCAAACAGATAATCTATACGAGGCATAGGGTACTTATTCTTAACCGTAGCCCGATTTAACTTCCGATAGTCGATACACAGTCTCAAAGCACCACCTTTCTTCTTAGCAAAGAGGGCCGGTGCTCCCCACGGCGAAACACTAGGATGGATGTAGCTCTTATCTAGCAACTCACAGGTTGAATCTTCAACTCAACTAACTCAATTTGAGGCAAAACGGTAAGGTGCCATAGAAATCGGCGTTGTGCCGGGCACTAAATCAATAGAGAACTCAATCTCTCGATGAGGTGGCAAACTAACAAGATCCTCGGGAAAGACGTCTGAGTACTCACAAACCACCCTCGGCAACACAATCTGGGTCTCATCACACTCACTACTCTCAAAGCTAGCAAGTAGACCACTAAGCTCACTCCGCCCTCGCGGATCATACCCCGGTGGTAAAACACTACCAACTCGGTCCCCCAGAAAATGAAAACACTCCCCGCTCACAGTACAACAAGTGACCCTCTGGCGGTAGCAATCAATAACAGCCCGGTATGACGATAACCAGTCCATACCCAAAATAACATCGAAGCCCTTCATGGGCATAACTACAAAAGAAGCGGAAGTCTATGATAGTCGACCTCTATATCACAACCCCTAACACCTTGTTTCAAAATCAATTCACCCTAAGAGGTGACACTACACAAATAGGAGATGCTAAGCATGCTAACTCCAACTCCAAAATAGATGCAAATCGGCAGATACAAAGGAATGAGATGCACGTGTCGATCAAAACACTAACAACTGAATTGCAAAACAAGAAGGTACCTCTCACAACAGATGGAGCCGGTACAAGATCCTGCGCGGTAACAGCGTACACGCGCCCAGACGACCTCTGATCAACCTGCTCACCCCTAGGAGCATAAGACTGCTGTCACGACCCAAACCCGCCCCTATAGGTTTAGCGACGTAACCGGCCAGTAATCCGTGGATTACCTACGGCCTCCAAACAGATTAACAAATATTAAGGGGCTACGGAAGCAATAATGTAAAATAAACAAGGTCCAATGAGCTGTGATGACATACATGGGACAGAAAATTTTAAAACTTATTTATATACATAAACATGCTAGTCAGGTACACCCATACGTACAAAATATTTACAAAAGTACATCCCAAGATTCAACTTAACAAAACAAGTACAAAGACTAGCATGAAGTACAAAACTGCCACGGTGTTAGGCTTCAGGCGGAACCTCCTCGGGAGGCGCAACAGGTGGCTGACCAAAAACAAAATAGAGGGCCATCAACTCGGCGAGGTCTTGTCTTGGCTCACCTACATATATATAATAAAGCGTGGCGGCTTGGGTGAATAATAGAGTAAAGATTTTAATGAATGATGTCCATCACGAGTTAGAAATCAAAGTTCATATCGAAACACAATCTTATCGAAATAGAGTCCTCGCATTTTGATTTCAAATCGAAGCAATTGAATCGTACTCATATTCATATTCATAATCAGTTTTGCATAAGATCATATGTGGCACACCCATTAGCTAACGGTCCAGTTGGTCTAGAGACCACGACGAGTTGGTACCAACGACCGGAAGGTCCATAACTTGCGCATAAGTAGCCATGGTATTATTTCCCCGAGCAAGGGCGGAATCTGAGATAACCACGGTATTATATCCCGGGTAAGGCGGATCTACGGTATTATATCCCGGGTAAGGGCGGATCCACGGTATTATATCCCGGGTAAGGGCTAGATCCACGGTATTATTTCCCGGGTAAGGGCGGATCCACGGTATTATTTCCCGGTAAGGGCGGATCGGTATTATTTCCCCCGGGTAAGGGCCAGATACTAAGGGTGCCACAAATACTTTTAAGAAAACTGGACATTCATTCATTCATTTCCAACATATCATAGCTTTTCAAGAATCAATCATTTCGTATCATAGTATACTGAAAATACATAACATTGAACATAACTTTACAAAGTTATTACTCACAGTGGGCGTTGAAACAGATAGACGGAGTCAACAGGGTCAAACAAACTGCGGCACGTGACCTACATAATACATCACGGATATACACTTTGAAACATGCACTCAAATTGTACCAAACTTACATCAACGATTCTAAGTGTGTACCTAACCCCTTACCCTTAGTATGGAGTCTTAAACATGGCCTAGGAATGCCTAGGATGGAATGAGGATGCAAAAATGCCTTAGAAAACATTTTTCAAAAGTTGTTGAAAATAGGAGCCTCGCTCGAGCGAGCCTTCCTTCGCTCGAGTGAGCTTCCAAAATCAAAGGCTTCGCTCGAGCGTAGGTTCTCTCGCTCGAGCGTGCGTCTGCGTGCACCCAAAACCTGAAAGCTTGCAATTTATGCTCGAGCCACCATTTCCTCGCTCGAGCGGAGCTCAGAACAAACGATGGTCACTCGAGCGAAGAATCCTTCGCTCGGCGAAACTAAATTCGAATTTCAGTTGCCTCCCAAGTTCGAACCAAGCATTCTCCAATCCAAAACTCAACCCCTTGGGCCCAAATTCTGGAAAAACACTTTAAACTCATAGTATATCAAGTTTCAAAAGCCAATTTGTAAATTCAAGGGCCAAGAGTGAGTCAATTTGAGCACCATTTCCATAAATCCCCAAGAACAATGTTAAAACACACATGCATGAGTTTAATTTCATTCCAAAGCTCCAAAACATGCTCCAAGGCAAAATTAAACTTAGTATTTGTTGAATTCATGGGCTACAACTAGAATGTGGCCTTGCATGTAAAGAATGTACATGAAAACATTTTAAAATAGAATGATATGAGCATGCATGTCTAGATTAAGCTCAAATCCAACATGTTAAACCCCCTTTCCCAAGTTTAATCACCAAACTAACCAAGGATCATGCAAGAATAATCTAAATTCTAGTTCAAGAGAATGAATTCTCTACCTTAAGTTCTCAATTTCATGTATGTGGGCTTAATCTTGCAATTCTCCTACCAATTCTTCTAGTAATCCTTGTTGAAACTAAGCTCCCCTTACACTCACTCTCTCTCTAGCCGTTTGTGTTCAAGAGAAAAGGGCTGAACAATTGACTCTCTAAGCTTCTTCACTTCAAGACCAAATGAGCCTAGCATTACCCACTAAATGGCAAAATAGTAATTAACTAGGTTCATTATTAAAATGTTATTTACTCTAATTTCAATATTCCAAATTGAATTTTAATTGAACCTACCATAGAATCACATAAGATCTAACTAGTCTAAAACACTAATCAATTTCGGAATCGGGTGCTGATAAGGCTTCCAATTTGCAGTTTAAAGTCTAAAACACGAACAGATATTCCGACACCGAACAGATAACAACACGTAAGTCATGCAATGCACATGCAAATAAATTCCAAATTTTTCCCTTAATTATTATTAGACATAATTAAGTCCCAATTAGCGTTAATCAGGGTCGGGGTTATTACAGTCTTCCCCCCTTAAGAGAGTTTGGTCCCCAAACTCAAGTTACCTTCATTCGGAGTCAACATTGGGTCTAAAGGGAACAGTTCTGGATATCTCTTCTTCATGTCTTCCTCGGTTTCCCAAGTTGCGTAGGTTCCCCCGTGGTTCTGCCAATCAACCTTCACCAACGGTATTTCCTTATTTCTCAATCTTTTAATTCTGCGGTTCACAATCTGGATAGGCCTTTCTTCATAGGTGTAATCATCTTTCAGAAGTACATGCGTCGGCTCGATGACATGGAGTGGATCTCATGAATATTCAAAGCATCGATACATGAAAGACATTATGCATATGTTCCATCACCGGTAAGGCTATTGAGGACAGGATTGATCTTTTCAAGAACTTCATATGGTCCAACATACCTCGGAGCCAATTTTCCTTTAGCACCAAATCGGGTTTGACCCTTCATCGGTCACCTTAATAAACACATGGTCCCCACTTCATACTCCCTTTCTCTTCTTGAACATCGGCATAGCTTTTACGCCTACTTTGTGCGATTTTCAAGCATTTGCTATATCAGTTTCACTTTCTCAGTGGTTTCTTGCACAAGTTCTGGTCCCAACAAAGGTCTGTCACCCACTTCAGCCCAACATATTGGAGATCGACACTTTCTTCCATACAAGGCTTCGTAGGGAGCCATCCCAATACTTGAGTGGTAGCGTTGTTGTACACAACTTCGGCTAATGGCAAATAAGCTTCCCAATTCCCCTGAAAGTCTAATACACACATTCTGAGCATATCCTCCAAAGTTTGGTTAGTTCGTTCAGTTTGGCCATCAGTCTGTGGGTGGTAAGCCTTCTTTCGACCTCAATTCATTCCCAAGGCACATTGCAAGCTCTGCCAAAATCTTGATACAAACTTTGAGTCCCTATCAAACACAATAGACACTGGCACTCCATGCAGTCTCACAATTTCAGTCATATAGATGTTAGCCAGTCTATTAGCGTTATAAATAGTTTTAACAGGCAGAAAATGTGCAGACTTAGTCAAACGGTCAACTATAACCCAAATAGAGTCCATACCTCGAGAAGAACGAGGCAATCCCACAATGAAGTCCATGGTAATGTGCTCCCATTTCCATTCTGGTATTAGGAGTGGTTGTAGCAAACCGGCAGGTCGTTGATGTTCGGCTTTAAGCTGTTGGCAATGTAAACAGCTAGCCACGAAGTCTGCAATACTCTTCTTCATTCCAGGCCACCAAAAGTTCTGTTTCAAATTGTGGTACATCTTCGTGTTCCCCGGATGCATAGCAAATTTGCTACTGTGAGCTTCAGTCATAACACGTTTCCTCAAATCATAGCAATCAGGCACACAAAGACGGTTTTGAAATTTCAGCACACCATTTTCAAACACAAAGTCGGGCCTCGGTTTTGAATCAAACTCCTCTATAATCTTTTTCAAGTGTTCATCTTCATATTGTTTCTGTTTAATCTCATCAAGAATAGCGAGTTGGCGAGATAGCGGATATCATTCCATCTTGTTCATAGTCGGTTGACAAGTCTTTTGGCTAGAAAACAAATACGACACAATTGCACCAGATTTTTCGGCTCAAGGCATCGCCCAAGTATTAGCCTTTCCCGGGTGATATAAGATTTGCAAGTCATAATCCTTGATTAGTTCCATCCAACGTCTCTGTCTCATATTTAACTCCTTTTGGGTGAAGAAATATTTCAAGCTTTTATGATCGATGTACACTTCACAAGTTACCCCATACAAGTAATGACGCCATATTTTCAAAGCAAACACCACGGCTGCCAATTCAAGATCATGCGTTGGATAATTCTTTTCATGAGGTCGCAGTTGTCTGGAGGCATAGGCAATCACCTTTCCATTTTGCATTAGTACACACCCTAAGCCTTTATATGAAGCATCACTGTACACTTGAAACCCATCAGTACCATTTGGCAAAGTTAAGATTGGTGCAGTCACTAACCTGGTTTTCAACTCTTGGAAAGCTGCCTCTCTTTGATCATTCCAGCCAAATGGCATGTTTTTCTGAGTTAACTGAGTCAATGGCAAGGCAAGCTTTGAGAAGTCTTTCACAAATCTCCTGTAATAGCCTGCAAGTCCCAGAAAACTTCGTACTTCTGTCACATTTGTAGGCCTCGGCCAATCCACAACAGCTTCAATTTTCTGAGGGTCCACAGAAACACCATTTTTGTCAATCACATGGCCCAAAAATGCCACACTGTCAAGCCAGAATTCGCACTTGGACAATTTAGCATACAACTTCTTTTCTCTCAATATCTGCAAGGCGGTTCTCAAATGCTTTTTATGTTCTTCCCTGTCCTTAGAATATATCAGAATATCATCAATAAATACAACAATAAAATCATCCAGATATGATTTAAACACTCTATTCATAAGATCCATGAAAGCAGCAGGTGCATTTGTCATCCCAAACGGCATTACCAAGAATTCATAATGTCCATATCTAGTTCGGAATGCAGTTTTCTCTATGTCTTTGGCTCTAACTTTTAACTGATGATACCCAGACCTGAGGTCAATTTTAGAAAACACTTGGGCACCCTGAAGTTGGTCAAACAAGTCATCTATTCGGGGCAACGGGTATTTGTTTTTGATAGTCACTTTGTTCAATTCCCGGTAATCTATGCACAATCTCAAAGACCCATCCTTCTTTTTAACAAATAACACTGGAGCACCCCAAGGTGAAGTACTCGGACGGATAAAATTCTTGTCTAACAACTCCTGAAGTTGGGTTTTCAATTCTTTCAATTCAGAAATAGACATTCTATAGGGAGTCTTGGAAATAGGTTGTGTCCCCGGAAACACCTCAACAGTAAATTCAATTTCTCTGTCAACTAAATCCCCCGGTAACTCAGTTGGAAACACATCAGGAAAATCACACACAATAGGGATTGTTTCTACAGTAGTATTGGCAGAAGATGTAGTCAATATGCAGCACAGATAACCCCTACAACCCTTCCTAAGTAGTTTTACAGCTTTCATAGCCGAAATTAAGTATGGGGGAGGGACCACTTCATTTCCTCTAAAGGTAAATTTAGGCATACCCGGCGGTCTAAACACAACAGTTTTGTTTACACAGTCAATAGTAGCACAGTATTTAGTCAACCAATTCATCCCCAAAATACAATCAAAATGATGAATGTCCAAAGGCAATAAATCCACATACGACGTCATATCACCCACCACAACATCACATGCTGGATAAACATGCATTTTGAGAACATACAGAAAGTGTACCTGACACTACGGTATAGGTGTTCGGTACGTCACCAGGCACTAAGGCAAACACTCGGCCTTGTCTTAGCGGTTCCTTTCCTGTATTGGCTTTGGCGTTGGTTTTGGCCACAGAAGTAGATCCCACTGAACTCGCTGCAGGACGGCTAGTAGTCTCGGATCTAAGCGGACAATCCCTCATCATATGGCCTGTCTTACCACATTTAAAACACGCACCTGATGTTCGGTAACAAGTACCTCTGTGCTTATTCCCACAATCGGGGCAAACTGGCGCAGAGCCACTACCTTGGCTTGAGTTACTGTCAGACCCTGTGTTCTGCTTCTTATTCCCAGAGAATGAACACCCCTTTTTAAAGCTATTCCCAGATCTTTTCCCTGCCCAATCGGTTCGTGGAGCCAGAGTTTGTTTCTTTGCTGCTAGAATGGATTCTGCCATTAATGCCCTGTCCAAAACGCTCACATATGTGGGTAGATTCAGAACTCCCACCCTGTCCAGTATGTCCAGATCCAATCCATCCTCAAACTTGCGGGCCTTTTTGTCTTCTGTGTCCACCATATGGGGAGCAAACCTGGCTAGCTCAGTGAACTTGGCCTCATACTGGGCTACAGACATCTTGCCCTGTTTAAGTTCTTGAAATTCTGAGACTTTCCGGTTTCGAAAGCACTGGGGAAAATACTTATCATAAAAGATTGCATTAAACTAAGTCCATGTCATATTTTCGTGACCATTTCGAATCAGTAACCACCACCTTCGGGCTTCATCTTTCAGAGTATAGGTGGCTAGGAGAACTTTTTGAGTTTCTGAACACGGAAATACCTCATACAATTTCTCCATTTCAAGTAACCATGTTTCTGCCTTCAGTGGCTCAATCCCACCATAAAATGTCGGCGGTTTCATCTTCATGAATTTCTGTGTCAGATTTATGGTGTCATTGTTATCTGCCTCAACTTGTACCGGTGGAGGTGGAGGAGGTAAGGGTTGCTGCCTTTGTTGCTGTGTTAGGGTTGCAGTCAATGCTGCCAACATTTGTTCCATTCGGCTCATGCGAGCCTCAGATGATTCACTTTCACCACTTCCCCCTGAGTTCTCCATTTTACTATACAAACATCAAAGGATATTAAGCATAGGTATATTCAAATGTACATTCAGTTTTAAATTTTCAATTGCATTACCACACACTCACACATGCAAATGGAATGCCCCTAATTCTTACTAGGACATCCTAAGCTCATATGGACCTGTGTGTGCGGTACAACTCGTGCTCTGATACCACTCTGTCACGACCCAAACCCGCCCCTATAGGTTTAGCGACGTAACACCAAGAATCCGTGGATTACCTACGGCCTCAAACAGTTAACAAATATTAAGGTCATGGAAGCAATAATGTAAAATAAACAAGGTCCAATGAGTTGTGATGACATACATGGGATGTAAAATTTTAAAACTTATTTATATACATAAACATGCTAGTCAGGTACACCCATACGTACAAAATATTTACAAAAGTACATCCCAAGATTCAACTTAACAAAACAAGTACAAAGACTAGCATGAAGTACAAAACTGCCACGGTGTTAGGCTTGGTGAACCTCCTCGAGGCGCAGCAGTGGTGACCAAAAACAAAATAGAGGGCCATCAACTCTGGCCAGGGTCTTGTGCCGGCTCACCTACATATATATAATAAACTGTGAGCGAAAGCCCGGTGAATAATAACAGAGTAAAGATTTTAATGAATGATGTCCATCACAGAGTTAGAAATCAAAGTTCATATCAGAAACACAATCTTATCAGAAATAGAGTCCTACACATTTTCAGATTTCAAATCGAAAGCATTCAATCGTACTCATATTCATATTCATAATCAGATTTTGCATAAGATCATATGTGGCACACCCATTAGCTAACAGATCAGATTGGTCTAGAGACCACAGACAGAGTTGGTACCAACGACCAGGAGGGTCCATAACTTGCGCACAAGTAGCCATGGTATTATTTCCCCCAGGCAAGGGCCAGATACAGATAACCACGGTATTATATCCCCCGGGTAAGGGCCAGATCCACGGTATTATATCCCCCGGGTAAGGGCCAGATCCACGGTATTATTTCCCCCGGGTAAGGGCCAGATACTAAGGGTGCCACAAATACTTTTCAGAAAACTGGACATTCATTCATTCATTTCCAACATATCATAGCTTTTCAAGAATCAATCATTTCGTATCATAGTATACTGAAAATACATAACATTGAACATAACTTTACAAAGTTATTACTCACGATGCGTGAAACAGATAGACGGAGTCAACAGGGTCAAACAGACTGCGGCACGTGACCTACATAATACATCACGGATACACACTTTGAAACATGCACTCCAATTGTACCAAACTTACATCAACGATTCTAAGTGTGTACCTAACCCCTTACCCTTAGTATGGAGTCCTAAACATGGCCTAGGAATGCCTAGGATGGAATGAGGATGCAAAAATGCCTTAGAAAACATTTTTCAAAAGTTGCTGAAAATAGGAGCCTCGCTCGAGCGAGCCTTCCTTCGCTCTAGCGAGCTTCCAAAATCAAAGGCTTCGCTCGAGCGTAGGTTCTCTCGCTCGAGCGTGCGTCTGCGTTCACTCAAAACCTAAAAGCTTGCAATTTACGCTCGAGCCACCATTTCTTCGCTCGAGCGGAGCTCAGAACAAACGATGGTCGCTCGAGCAAAGAATCCTTCGCTCGAGCGAGGAAGCCAAATTCTGGAATTTCTAGATTTGCCTCCCAAGTTCGAACCAAGCATTCTCCAACCCAAAACTCAATCCCTTGGGCCCAAATTCTGGAAAAACACTTTAAACTCATAGTATATCAAGTTTCAAAAGCCAATTTGTAAATTCAAGGGCCAAGAGTGAGTCAATTTGAGCACCATTTCCATAAATCCCCAAGAACAATGTTAAAACACACATGCATGAGTTTAATTTCATTCCAAAGCTCCAAAACATGCTCCAAGGCAAAATTAAACTTAGTATTTGTTGAATTCATGGGCTACAACTAGAATGTGGCCTTGCATGTAAAGAATGTACATGAAAACATTTTAAAATAGAATGATATGAGCATGCATGCCTAGATTAAGCTCAAATCCAACATGTTAAACCCCCTTTCCCAAGTTTAATCACCAAACTAACCAAGGATCATGCAAGAATAATCTAAATTCTAGTTCAAGAGAATGAATTCTCTACCTTAAGTTCTCAATTTCATGTATGTGGGCTCAATCTTGCAATTCTCCTACCAATTCTTCTAGTAATCCTTGTTGAAACTAAGCTCCCCTTACACTCACTCTCTCTCTAGCCGTTTGTGTTCAAGAGAAAAGGGCTGAACAATTGACTCTCTAAGCTTCTTCACTTCAAGACCAAATGAGCCTAGCATTACCCACTAAATGGCAAAATAGTAATTAACTAGGTTCATTATTAAAATGTTATTTACTCTAATTTCAATATTCCAAATTGAATTTTAATTGAACCTACCATAGAATCACATAAGATCTAACTAGTCTAAAACACTAATCAATTTCGGAATCGGGTGCCGATAAGGCTTCCAATTTGCAGTTTAAAGTCTAAAACACGAACAGATATTCCGACACCGAACAGATAACAACACGTAAGTCATGCAATGCACATGCAAATAAATTCCAGATTTTTCCCTTAATTATTATTAGACATAATTAAGTCCCAATTAGCGTTAATCAGGGTCGGGGTTATTACAATCGCCGCATGTTCGACGATGAAGCCCCTTGATTGGCCCTCGAGGCCTGAACCGACTGAGCTGGCTGATGACTCTGAGTCTGCCTCAAACCAGATGCACCAGATGTGCCACTCAACTGCGGGCAAAACCTCTTCATGTGCCCCTGGTGACCACTCGATAACACGAGAGCTACTGCCTCTACTCGACTCGCTCGAGATCGAGCCAAGATGACGCCGCCTCGCCCTCCTCCTTCAGGCAAGCCGAGACTTGTGGCCCAACTGACTACACTTAAAATAGGTAATGTCTCCCTGGCTGCCTTTCCCAGAACTAGCACTAGGTACCGGAAAAGTCGATCTAGTAAAACTACTCTGAGGGTGCTGAGGAGTGAAACCTCTCTGCCTCCTGCCATCACTCTGGCCATCCTGACTCCTCTTAGAGCCTTTCTGCCCTTCCTCCTCCTCCTGCATCATAATCTCGGTATGGGCTGCAGCATCAACCAGACGCCCATAATCTCGGAACATAGACCCCACAATTCTCAACTTGAGGCCGTGCCTCAACTTCTTCTCGAACTCAATACAACGGCATTCCTCAGACGCCACCAACTCAGGTGCGAACCTGGACAAACTAGTAAATGAGTCCTCAAACTCGGCCACTGATGAACTGTTCTGCTTCAGCTGGCAAAACTGATCTCTCAACTTCTCCTGAACAGCTGGAGACAGGAACTTCTCCTGAAAAGCATCAACAAAAGCCTTCCAAGTCCCTCCTATACGACTCTTAGTGAACTTCCACCACTGACCCACATCCCCCTTCAGCTGGAAAGATGCCAAGGTCACCTTCAGTACCTCGTCTTCGATGCCTAACATCTCAAACGTTTTTGTTATCTGTTCGAGCCATTCATCTGCCTTAAGCGGCTCTTTAGGATCACCTAAAAATTTGTCCAGGTTAGACCGGAAGAACTCCCTCTTCAGAAAAGAAGGCCCTGCATCCGCAACAACAACCTGAGCCTGATTCTCAGCTCTCAGAATGCCAACTGACTCCCTGAATGCCCCTGCTATCTCCTGGGCTAAAGCACCCATAGCCTGCTGGCCTACTGGCTCGACCACATTGGTCTGGCCAACTCCCTCTCAGATCATGCCGGAATCACCAGATTACCGGAATCTCCTCCGACAGGCACTTCTCGCCACGCCTACCACGCTATCAAGCGTCCTCGTCCTCGTCTTGACATCCTATTAAAGGAAACAAAGACGTTAGCACATTAATAAATGTGCCGAAGCTAAACACTCACGTCCTAATGCATTGGACAACAATAAATCATACCACGTAAGCACATAATCACATAAACTATAGCGATCCCGGGTTTACCCCTTGTTGTATAGTGATCCGGACATGTGTCCGTGGATGTTGGTAGTGAATTGTTGTCCTGTTTACGTCCATTCATATATTGTATTTGAGTTATAGGATGTGTTGGGCAGATTTGCTTCAGGTTGGTTGTGTTTGGGAGCCAAGGGTTGCTGCCCAGAATTTTTGTCCTTCGCTCGAGCGAGGATTTGGTCGCTCGAGCGAGAGATGAGTTTTGTGTCTGGTGGGTCGAGCCAAAGCGGCTTCGGCGAGCGATCAAGGCGTCTGGCTGGACTGAACACCATGATTTCTCGCTCGAGCGAAGCCGTTTCTTCGCCGATCTTCGCTCGCCGAAGCGGCGGTTCGCCGCTCGAGCGTGCGTCTAGTTGCAGACCTGAAGGGTCGAGCTCCTGGCTCGAGCGAGCTTTTCTTCGCTCGAGCGAGCTTCTAGGATGTTGGCTCGAGCGAGGCCTTCTTGGCTCGAGCTACGGTTTTCTGTGTCTGGTCGCTCGAGCGACCAAGTCTTCGCTCGAGCGAGCCTATTTATATCAGTTCGCAGCAGCGATCTAAACTTCACTTTTTCAAAAGTTTTATATCTTCAAACCCTAAATTTGAGAGCCTCTCTCTCTAGACTTGCCTTCTCTCTAAGAAATCATCTCCCTAGAGTGTGAATCTACCCTAGGTGCTTTGTTAAAAAGATAGAGGGTGACTTGGGCTTCGATATAATCTGAAAATATTCGGTTTTGGAGCAAGTTGGGTGTTGGGTCTTCATCTCCTTTTGAGCTCAAACTTTGAGGTAGGGATAACCTACTCCTCTTTATGGATTTTGTCTTTGAATTTTAGCATTTTGATATGTTGGTAGTTGTTGTGTAATTTTGGGAAACTTTGGGCCATTGTGTAATTTTATAAAAGTTTGGGGTTTTGTCTATAATAAACCTAGAAGCATGTTTGGTATAGAAACATGGAATTAATGTTGAAACATTAGTGAAATTGGAACCTAAGGGTTGTAATGTTAATTATGGAAACGTCCTAATTACATTGATTAATTAATTTGAATAATTAATTGTGGAAAATGAGGAATTGAGATAGAGTTGGGTCATGGGTTATGACAATGGAAAGAATACATTGATTTTATGTATTGATATGTGATGCGTATAATTGTTATATATATGCATTGTGTTGTGTTGGAGGAGATAGGGGATGTACTCCGCGGTTTAGGGGGAGATAGGGGATGGACCTCTAAACCGGATGTTACTGGGAGGAGATAGGGGATGAACTCCGTAGATAGAGCATGTATGCTTATCTAGAAATATATTGGCAGAGCATGTATGCTTGTCATGGAAAGTATGAATATAACTGTTTTGTTTATATTTGTTGAAGTGATGAATGAATGTAAAAGAATTGACCATCTATCAATTGTTAATCTTTTAGTCATTATTTATAACTGGTTTAGTATATTCCTACTGGGCTGTGGCTCACCCTATATGGGAACATCATTTTCAGGTACTGGTAGCATGCCACCTCCAAGGACTTAGCTTGGGAGGCTAGTGGCGGACGGACTTTTTGGTTGTCTTTCCTTTTGCAGTGTTACATGTAAATTCAGGCCTAGGGCTTAATGTGTAAATGAGTTAGCACTCTACTTTCTTGTAACCAAGTGTTAACTTGAAAGTCGTAAGTCTGTGAGGGCATTTGCTTTTGTTGTTAACATGTAATACTTTTTGTAATAGCACTCTGATGAATGGAAGGACGTGGATCTTTTATATATCATAGCATGTTAATACTATTGGTTTGATATCATTATTTTGAGGGCGTTACAACTTGGTATCAGAGCGTACCGGGTTCGAATACTTTGGGTACGTGGGAAGTGATTAGGATCACAATGGGTTTGTCTCGCTTGATGGAGACTTAGGTGTACTGTTATATGTTTATGTGATAACATGCTTATATGATTATCTGGGTATGGGATTTAGTTTCTAGGATGTTGATTGGTTCCTTGGGTTTCTGGGAGTCTTGTTGGAAAGGCACTTGATCAATGCTGTTTCTAACCGGTACTCTAGTAACGCCTTGGGACTATCATCATCCGGAAATGAAATTCGTAAGTGCTTATGTGTTTATGTGCTTACGTGGAATGAATTACAGTTATCCATGCATTAGGACGTGAGTGTTTAGTTTTGGCACGTTTATAAATGTGCTAACGTTCTGTGTTACTTTTATTAGGATGTCAGGACGAGCAAGAGGTGGTAGACGTGGTAGGCCTAGGAGGCAGGAAGTGCCATTAGGATGAGGTTCGAGTTCAGAGGGGTTGGTCGTGCCAATGTGGCCGAGTGGTGGCCGAGCTATGGGTGCCTTGGCCCGGAGATAGCAGGGCTTTGGGTATTCTCGAGCAGAAATCGTGCAACCGAGGCGGGACCTTCTTTCTTGAAGAGGAGTTCTTCGGTCTAACCCGGAGGAGTTTGTTGGGGATCCTAAGGAGCCATTGAAGGCGAAGCAGTGGCTAGACCAAATGAGTAAAACGTTCGAGATGCTAGGCATTGAGGACGGAGCATTGAAAGTGACCTTGGCATCCTTCCAGCTGAAGGGAGATGCGGGTCAATGGTGGAAGTATGAGAAAGTTCGTGTGGGCGGTACTTGGGAGGCGTTTGTGAATGCTTTCCAGGAGAGGTTTTTATCCGCAGTGGCTAGAGAGAGACTGAGGGATCAGTTTACCAAGCTTAAGCAGGAGGATTTGTCTGTGGCCGAGTTTGAGGCTACATTTACTAGCTTGTCTAGATTTGCATCTGAACTTGTGGCGACAGAGGAGCGTCGTTGCTACGAGTTTGAGCGGAAGTTGAGGTGGGACCTCAAGTTGAAAGTTGGTGGACCTTACATTCGAGAGTACAGGCATTTAGTGGATGCTGCAGCTCATATGGAGCTGATGATGCAGGAGGGAGATGAGGCAAAACATGGGGGCTCCAAGAGGGGCCAAGAGGGACAGGGTGATGGCAGGAGGCAGAGGGGTTATAACCCTCAGCCGTCCCAGGGTGGTTTGGCCAGGTCGACTTTCCCAATACCAAGTGCAGGCTCCGGGAGGGGCAGTCAGGGAGAGTTCACCTGTTACAAGTGTGGCCAGCCGGGTCACAAGGCTTCGCTTGCCCAAGGCGGGGTCGAGAGTCGCTTCGTCACCAGCACTGAGTCGAGTTCGAGGGCACCAGATCGTGTTACAGTGTGGACGGCGGGCACATGAAGAGATATTGCCCACCGTTGAGTGCCACCAGAGCGTCTGGTTCTAGACAGACGCGGATTTCAGCCACCGAGCCTCGAGGGCCAATCCGGGGCTTCGTCGTCCCCATCGGTCTGTGATCCTATGCTCAGAGGCGGCAGTGGATCGAGGGCCCACAGGCTGGTAGCGTGTATCTTTATCAGCAGACCTGCACCGGCTCCATCAAGAGTGAGAGGTACCTTTTGTTTTGCAATTCGGTTTGCTAGTGTATTGATTGATCTGGTCGTCTCATTCTTTTGTATCTGCTGCATTTGCATCTGTGTTGGAATTGGAGTTAGCAGTGTTGGCATCTCCTATTTGTGTAGTGTCGCCTATTGGGGGTGAATTGATTTTGAAACACGGGTGTAGAGGTTGTGACATAGAAGTTGATGATCATAGGCTTCCGTTTCCCTTTGTAGTTATGCCCATGAAGGGCTTTGATGTTATTTTGGGTATGGACTGGTTATCGTCATATCGAGCTGTTATTGATTGCTATCGCCAGAGGGTTACTTGTTGTACCGTGAGCGGGGAGTGTTTTCGTTTCTTGGGAGATCGGGTTGGTAGTATTGTGCCACGGGGTTATAATCAAAGAAGCAAAAATGAGCTTAGTGGTCTACTTGCTAGCTTTGAGAGTCGTGAGTGTGATGAGACTCAGATTGTGTAGCCAAGAGTAGTTTGTGAGTACTCGGATGTCTTTCCCGAGGACCTTGTCGATTTGCCGCCTCACCGAGAGATTGAGTTCTCTATCGATTTAGTGCGGCGCCCGATTTCTATGGCACCTTACCGCTTTTGCTCCAAAGAGAGTTAGTTGAGTTGAAAGTTCAACCTGTGAATTGCTAGATAAGGGTTTTGTTCGCCTAGTGTTTCACGTCAAGAGCAGGCACTCTTTGCTAAAAAGAAAGATGGTGCCTTGAGATTATGTATTGACTACCGAAAGTTAAATCGGGCTACGGTTAAGAATAAGTACCCTATGCCCCGTATAGATGATTTGTTCGACCAGTTGAAGGGTTCCCGTTGTTTCTCTAAGATAGATTTGAGATCGGGTTACCACCAGTTAAGGGTCGGGAGGAGGATATTCGAAAGCGGCATTAAAATGCACGCAGTATGGCCTTTATGAATTCCTAGTAATGCCATTTGGGCTTACCAACGCACCGGCAGTCTTTATGGACTTGATGAACCGGATCTTCCGGGAATTTTTGGATCGTTTTGTGGTCGTTTTCGTAGACGACATTCTTATCTATTCACCTTCAGAAGGGGAGCACGAGGAACACTTGAGAGTGGTGCTTGAGTTACTTAGAGCCCATAAGCTGTATGCTAAGTTTCGAAGTGTGAGTTTTGGCTAGAAGAGGTGAAGTTCTTAGGCCATGTGGTTTCGGGAAGGTGTCTGTTGATACATCCAAGATTGAGGCAGTGCAAGATTGGGCACAGCCTAAGAGTGTGTTTGAGATTCGCAGTTTTCTGGGATTAGCTGGGTATTACCGTCGGTTTGTGAAAGATTTCTCCAGGTTAGCTTCACCGTTGACTAGATTGACTCGGAGGGGAGTCAGCTTTGTATGGGGTGAGACTTGTGAAAAGTCGTTTCAGGAGTTGAAAGTTAGACTGACCACCGCTCCAGTCTTGATTATTCCGGAGAGAGGGTTGGGTTATGCGGTCTATTGTGATGCCTCACGAGAGGGTTTGGGTTGTGTGTTAATGCAAGAAGGGAAAGTAGTAGCCTATGGCTCACGTCAGTTGAAAATTCACGAGAAGAATTACCCTACACACGACCTAGAGTTGGCGGCTGTGATCTTTGCCTTGAAAATCTGGAGGCACTACCTTTATGGTGAGAGATTCGAGGTGTTCTCGGATCATAAAAGTCTGAAGTATCTGTTTTCACAGAAAGACTTGAACTTGAGGCAGAGGAGGTGGATGGAGTTTATAGAAGATTACGACTTCGAGTTGCATTATCACCCAGGGAAGGCCAATGTTGTGGCCGATGCTCTTAGTAGGAAATCCATTAGAGATGTAGCTTGTGTAGCTATCCGGGAGTGGGGGATGTTGGGGGCAATTGGAGAATTTGATTTGCTTCTGGGCGAATCCGCTGAAGCTGCGGCCTTGTTTTCTGTTGTTGCACAACCTACACTAGTGACTAGAGTGTTAGAGGCACAGAGAGGTGACCTTGAGGTAGAATCACTCCGGGAGAAGATCTCCAATGGGAAGGTTGAGAAGGGTTTGACGGTGTATCCCGACCTGAGTGTGAGATACCGAGACCGTTTGCTAGTACCGGAGGCTTGCCGAGAGGAGGTACTCCGAGAGTTTCATCATTCGCGCCTTGCGGTGCATCCGGGAGGTACTAAGATGTATCGGGATTTGGGTCGCCAGTTTTGGTGGCGGGGTATGAAGAGAGATGTGGCAGTTTTTGTCTCTAAGTGCCTTACTTGTCAGCAAGTGAAGGCCGAGCATCAGAGGCCAGCGGGTTTGTTACAACCCTTGCCTATTGCCGAGTGGAAGTGGGAGCATGTCACTATGGACTTCGTTGTAGGTCTTCCGAGGACTCAGCGGGGTAGTGACGCTATTTGGGTGGTTGTAGACCGGTTGACCAAGGCGGCGCATTTCATTCCGATGCGCGTGAGAGATTCAGTAGATCATCTTGCCGACTTATATATTCGGGACATAGTAAGGTTGCACGGGGTCCCAGTGACGATTGTTTCAGATAGAGATCCTCGTTTTACTGCTAGGTTGTGGCAGAGTTTGCAGAGTGCTTTAGGTACTAAGTTGACCTTTAGTACAGCTTATCATCCTCAGACTGATGGGCAGTCTGAGCGTACCATTCAGATCCTTGAGGATATGCTTCGGGGTTGTGTCCTTGATTTCAGTGGGACGTGGGAGAGGCACTTACCGTTGGTAGAGTTTGCCTACAACAACAGTTTTCAGTCTAGTATTGGTATGGCACCGTTTGAGGCCTTGTATGGCCGACCTTGTAGGTCTCCAGTTTGTTGGGCCGAGGTGGGCGACACGCCTTTGTTGGGTCCGGAGTTGGTTAGGGAGACGACGGAGAAAGTTGAGCTTATCCGTAGGAGGCTTGTTACAGCCCAGAGTCGTCAGAAGTCCTATGCTGACCGTAGGAGGAGACCGTTGGAGTTTGAGGTGGGTGATCACGTCTTCCTGAAGATATCACCTAGGCGGGGTTTGTTGAGATTTGGGAGGAGGAAGTTATCCTCGGTTTATTGGCGCTTTGGAGCCCCTTGAGGGGATTGGGGAGGTTGCTTTTGCTTTAGCTTTGCCGCCACAGTTGGCCGGAGTTCATGACGTGTTTCATGTGAGTATGCTTCGGAAATATGAGCCGGATCCATCACATGTGTTGGATTGGACCGACTTAGAGGTAGATGAAGATGCCTCGTATGAGGAGAGACCGGTTCAGGTCTTGGATAGGCGGGATCAAATCCTGCGTGGCAAGACCATCCCTTTGGTTAAGGATTTGTGGAAACATCACGAGTGGAGGAAGCCACTTGGGAGCGTGAGTTGGGAGTCATGAGAAATATCCGGACTTATTTATTGATGTGTAATCAAGTGTTGCAATTGTATAATTGTAATGAACTTTAAGAACATTTGAAATATCTTAAGTTGTAAAACATGGTGCATGTTTTAGTTAATGTGAATATTGTAAAACTTGCCTTGTTATGAGAATTGATTATAATATTGTATGTGTTGGCTATATTATAGAACTGGAGACGTATCTTGAAATTTTGTTATGATATGATTTGTAAAACCATGTATATTGAGAATGGTTGGAAAGTGGAACAAGAAATGCATGTTGAAATGTATATATTGTTAAATGCCTCTTTAAAAGAAATGGATGACCGGTAGTGGGTCGAATTGTTGAATGTTATAGTGTAACATTGTTTAAAAAAAAAAAAAAAAAAAGGGAGAGACTTGTTTTTCAAAAACTTGTTTTAAATTTCGGGGACGAAATTCTTTAAGGGGGGGAGGTTATAGCGATCCCGGGTTTACCCCTTGTTGTATAGTGATCCGGACATGTGTCCGTGGATGTTGGTAGTGAATTGTTGTCCTGTTTACGTCCATTCATATATTGTATTTGAGTTATAGGATGTGTTGGGCAGATTTGCTTCAGGTTGGTTGTGTTTGGGAGCCAAGGGTTGCTGCCCAGAATTTTTGTCCTTCGCCGGCGAGGATTTGGTCGCCGGCGAGATGAGTTTTGTCTGGTGGGTCGAGCGAGACGGCTTCGCTAGCGAAGCGTCTGGTGAACTGAACACCATGATTTCGCTCGGCGAAGCCGTTCTTCGCCGAGCGATCTGGTTCGTCTTCGCCGGCGAAGCGTTCGCCGCCGAGCGTCGTCTAGTTGCAGACTGAAGGGTCGAGCTCTGGCTCGGCGAGCTTTTCTTCGCTCGGCGAGCTTCTAGGATGTTGGCTCGAGCGAGGCCTTCTTGGCTCGAGCTACGGTTTTCTGTGTCTGGTCGCTCGAGCGACCAAGTCTTCGCGGGCGAGCCTATTTATATCAGTTCGCAGCAGCGATCTAAACTTCACTTTTTCCAAAGTTTTATATCTTCAAACCCTCAATTTGAGAGCCTCTCTCTCTAGACTTGCCTTCTCTAAGAAATCATCTCCCTAGAGTGTGAATCTACCCTAGGTGCTTTGTTAAAAAGATAGAGGGTGACTTGGGCTTCGATATAATCTGAAAATATTCGGTTTTGGAGCAAGTTGGGTGTTGGGTCTTCATCTCCTTTTGAGCTCAAACTTTGAGGTAGGGATAACCTACTCCTCTTTATGGATTTTGTCTTTGAATTTTAGCATTTTGATATGTTGGTAGTTGTTGTGTAATTTTGGGAAACTTTGGGCCATTGTGTAATTTTATAAAAGTTTGGGGTTTTGTCTATAATAAACCTAGAAGCATGTTTGGTATAGAAACATGGAATTAATGTTGAAACATTAGTGAAATTGGAACCTAAGGGTTGTAATGTTAATTATGGAAACGTCCTAATTACATTGATTAATTAATTTGAATAATTAATTGTGGTAAATGAGAATTGAGATAGAGTTGGGTCATGGGTTATGACAATGGAAAGAATACATTGATTTTATGTATTGATATGTGATGCGTATAATTGTTATATATATGCATTGTGTTGTGTTGGAGGAGATAGGGGATGTACTCCGCGGTTTAGGGGGAGATAGGATGGACCTCTAAACCGGATGTTCTTCAGGAGGAGATAGGGGATGAACTCAAGTAGATAGAGCATGTATGCTTATCTAGAAATATATTGGCGAGCATGTATGCTTGTCATGGAAAGTATGAATATAACTGTTTTGTTTATATTTGTTGAAGTGATGAATGAATGTAAAAGAATTGTCCATCTATCAATTGTTAATCTTTTAGTTATTATTTATAACTGGTTTAGTCTATTCCTACTGGCCTGTGGCTCACCCTATATGGGAACATCATTTTCAGTCTTGGTAGCATGCCACCTCCAAGGACTTAGCTTGGGAGGCTAGTGGCGGACGGACTTTTGGTTGTCTTTCCTTTGCGGTGTTACATGTAAATTCGGGCCTAGGGCTTAATGTGTAAATGAGTTAGCACTCTACTTTCTTGTAACCAAGTGTTAACTTGAAAGTCAGAAGCTTAGTAGGGCATTTGCTTTTGTTGTTAACATGTAATACTTTTTGTAATAGCACTCTGATGAATGGAAGGACGTGGATCTTTTATATATCATAGCATGTTAATACTATTGGTTTGATATCATTATTTTGAGGGCGTTACATAAACACCTATGAATTTCATTCCTGGATAATGACAGTCCCGAGGCGTCACTAAAGTTCCGGTTGAAAACAACATTGATCAAGTGCCTTTCCAACAAGACTTTCTGAAACTCAAGGGTCCAATCTATATCCTAGAAACTACATTCCATACCCACATAGCCACATAAACATGTTATCATATAAGCATATAACATTACACTAAGTCTCTATCAAACGAGACGAACCCATTGTGATACTAATCACTTCCCACGTACACAAAGTATTCGAACCCGGTACGCTCTGATACCAAGTTGTAACGCCCTCAAAAATAAACCCATAATATATAATATTAACATGCATCATCATAAGAAAAGGAAGAATATTATTCCATTCATCAGAGTAAACTTATTAAAAGACATTACATGTAATAAAGAAAGTAAATGCCCTGTGGGCTTACATCTTTCCAAGCCAACACTTGGATACAAAAATATGAGTACTAACTCATTTACAAGTTAAGCCCTTGGCTTGAGTCCTTACATGTAATATCAAATAAAGCAAATAACAACTAATCTAAATGAGTCTTCAACTCTAAATCCATCCAAGCTAATTCCTTGGAGGTAGCCCATCACCTGAACTTGAAAATGATGTTCCCATATAAGGTGAGCCACAGCCCAGTAGAGAAATACTAAACCAAGTATAAGAATTAACTAAAGCAGTAGCATTCGATAGATGGTTAACACAAGGTAATCGATTACATCATTTTACAAGTTCATGACACTAATGTCTATGACACATTTCACTTTCCATTTTTACAAATATGACTCAGAACCTGGCCAAATAACTCAACAGGGATAACAAATCAAGTTAAACCTGTCTTATAACATAATGGATACACATGTTGGTCTTGTATCAATCTCAATCCAAATTCACTTCCATACTTCCCAATTGATACACATTTTAGTGATGTATCAAATCAAACAACAAATGCTCCAGTAGATAAGCATAAGAGCTGTATCATAACTGTAATGGGCGAGCATATGAGCTGCGACCCTGGGTTCATCTCCTATCTTTCCTCAAACATTAACCGGTTTAGAGGTACATCCCCTATCTTTCCCTAAACCGTGGAGTACATCCCCTATCTCCTCCTATACACAAGTAATGCATATAAACACAAAGTCATATACACAATCCATCAATACATAAATTTAATGTATTATTCCAACCTTTATACACAACGACATGACCAATTGATTAGTTTCAGTTTTCCCTAATCTACATGCAATGTCTACAACAATCATGACTATCCTCCACCGATAGCCCAAAACAGTTATTTCTAAGCAGGAAATAAATGTATCAACACATATAATCTCAATTTCAAAGATGAGTGGTTAAACTATCCAGCTACATCATTTAATCTCACAACTTCTCAATATTATGAATTTACCCAATTTCCACACCTTTCCCAAAATTAATTATACGAATTAATTTTATTACAACAATTAGGGCATTTTAATTATAAAACAAACCCTAGCTTTTCTCAATATTACCAAACAACCCAACATATCAGAAATACCAGAACTTAGGATTAAAACCTATAAGATGGAGTAGGAAATCCCTACCTCGAAGCAAAGAACTCGAATGGAGAAGATGGAGATGACGACCCAAATACCAAAGTGCTCCAAACCCAAGATTGTTCCGATCAAAACGAAGCCCTCGTCTCACTCTATCTTTTTAATAAAGGGTCTAGGGTAGAAACTCACTCTAAGTAGATCAAACCTAAGAGAGAAGGTGTATAGAGGGAGAGAGAACTCGTACCTAGGGTTTTGGAATCTGAAAGGGGATGAAAAAGTGATGAAAAACCCGCTGCTGCCTATTTAAACTGGACAGGCTCGCTTGAGCGAAGCCTTGGTCGCTCGAGCGACCAGACACAGAAAACCCTCGCTCGAGCCAAGAATGCCTTGCTCGAGCCAACAACCCAGAAGCTCGCTCGAGCGAAGGAAAGCTCGCTCGAGCGAAGAACGAACCAGCTCGCTCGAGCGAAGAAAATCTCGCTTGAGCCAAAAAACACTGCTCCCAGGTCTATACTAGACGCAATCTCTCGCTCGAGCGAAGAAACCCTGGCTCGAGCGACGAACCAAAAACAAAGAGCTCGCTCGAGCGAAGAAGAGCTCGCTCGAGTGAAGAACTGCTCGCTCGAGCGAAGGGTCAAAAATCTGGGCAGCAACCCTTTGCTCCCAAGCCCAACCAACCTGCCACAAACCTGCCCATTGCAACCCATAACTCAGAAATAGGAAATTAAAGGACGATAACAACCATAATACAATGACAGGATCTACGAAACCTAAGTCCGGATACAATAAACAAATGGGAAAAGACCAGAGTCGCTATAATATTTGAGAAAAAATTTCAACAGATAGAGAGAAAGGACAAGAGAGAGAGTAAGAAAGATTGCAACAGATCCTGGTTTGGTGTATTTCAACAGATAATAAAATTGAACAGATAGAAATAAATTGAAGATTGTGGTAGTCTGTTCAGCGGATAAGAAAGTTTGGATAGAGATTTGAACAGATAAGAGATTAAAATTGAACTGATAATAAAATCTAGAAAAAAATTTACACAGATAGGGAAAAAAATTAAACAGATAGTCAAGATTTTTGAATATATAGACAAAAAAATTATATTAAACACTTAAATGTAAATTTGAACATATAGAAAAAAAAAATGAACAGATAAATTAAGGAGTAAAATTGAAAACAAAACAACTTTCAAAACAAATAAAAGATTTCACACCAAATTATTTTACTCAATGCCTGCAGAGGACCATCAGAGGAGAAGACTCTATTGATCCAGCTCCTTTGGACAATTTTTTTTTTCAAGCACACAGATCCAATTTCCCTTTTTTTTTTTTTTTAAGTTGTTGATCTTTGTTGTTGTTGTATGATGAAACAAATTGCAACAGATAGTTGTAAATGAACCAAAAAAATTAAAAATTAAGCAGATAGAAATAATAATAAAAAATAGAACAGATATATATATATATATATACTGGATTATATTTGAGAAAGTATTTCAACAGATAGAGAGAAAGAACAAGAGAGAGAGAAAGAAAGATTGCAACAGATCCTGGTTTGGTGTATTTCAACAGATAATAAAATTGAACAGATATAAATAAATTGAAGATAGTGACTAGTTTGTTGAACAGATAAGAAATTTTGATAGATATTTGAACAGATAAGAAATTAAAATTGAACTGATAATAAAATCTAGACAAAAATTTGCAAAGATAGGGAAAAAAAATTGAACAAATAGTCAAGATTTTTTAATATATAGACAAAAAATAATAATTAAACACTTAAATGTAATTTAAACATATAGAAAAAAAATTCAACAGATGAATTAATGAGTAAAATTGAAAACAAAACGTTTTTCAAAATAAATAAAAGTACTTCTCACCAAATTATTTTACTCAATGCCTGCAGAGGACCTTCGGAGGAGAAGACTCCATTGATCCAGCTCCTAATGGGCAGTTTTTTTTTCTTCAAGCGCACAGATCCAATTTCTCCTCCTTTTTTTTTTTTTAAAGTTGTTGATCTTTGTTGTTGTTGTATGATGAAACAAATTGCAACAGATAGTTGTAAATGAACTAAACAAAAATTAAAAATTAAGAAGACAAAAATAATAACAAAATAATAGAACAGATATATATATATATACTGGATTATATTTGAGAAAGAATTTCAACAGATAGAGAGAAAGAACAAGAGAGATAGAAAGAAAGATTGCAACAGATCCTAGTTTGGTGTATTTCAACAAATAATAAAATTGAACAGATTGAAATAAATTGAAGATTGTGACTGGTTTGTTAAACAGATAAGAAATTTTTGATAGATATTTGAACAGATAAGAAATTAAAATTGAACTGATAATAAAATCTTGACAAAAATTTGCACAGATAGGGAAAAAAATTAAACAGATAGTCAAGATTTTTGAATATATAGACAAAAAAATAATAATTAAACACTTAAATGTAAATTTGAACATATAGAAAAAAAAATTCACCAAATAAATTAAGGAGTAAAATTGAGAACAAAACGTTTTTCAAAAAAAAAAAAAAAAAGACTTCTCACCAAATTATTTTATTCAATGCCTGCAGAGGACCATCGGAGGAAAAGACTCCATTGATCCAGCTCCTTATGGACAGTTTTTTTTTCTTTAAGTGCACATATCCAATTTCTCCTCCTTTTTTTTTTTTTTTTAAAAAAAGTTTTTATCTTTGTTGTTGTTATATGATGAAACAAATTGCAACAGATAGTTGTAAATGAACCAAAAAAATTAAAAATTTAGCAGATAGAAATAATAATAAAAAATAGAACATATATATATATACTGGATTATATTTGAGAAAGAATTTCAACAGATAGAGAGAAAGAACAAGAGAGAGAGAAAGAAAGATTGCAATAGATCCTGGTTTGGTGTATTTCAACAGATAATAAAATTGAACAGATAGAAATAAATTGAAGATTGTGACTGGTTTGTTGAACGGATAAGAAATTTTGGATAGATATTAGAACAGATAAGAGATTAAAATTGAATTGATAATAAAAGCTAGAATAAATTTGCACAAATTGGTAAAAAAAATTGAACAGATAGTCAAGATTTTTGAATATATAGACAAAAAAATAATAATTAAACACTTAAATGTAAATTTGAACATATAGAAAAAAAAAATGAACAAATAAATTATAGAGTAAAATTGAAAACAAAACGACTTTCAAAACAAACAAAAAGATTTCGCACCAAATTATTTTACTCAATGCCTGCAGAGGACCATCGGAGGAGAAGACTCCATTGATCCAGCTCCTTATGGACAATTTTTTTTTTTTTCAAGCACACAGATCCAATTTCTCCTCCTTTTTTTTTTTTTTTTTAAGTTGTTGACCTTTGTTGTTGTTGTATGATGAAACAAATTGCAACAGATAGTTGTAAATGAACTAAACAAAAATTAAAAATTAAGCAGATAGAAATAATAATGAAAAATAGAATAGATATATGTGTATATATATACTGGATTATATTAGAGAAAGAATTTCAACCGATAGAGAGAAACAACAAGAGAGAGAGAGAGAGAGAAAGAGAAAGATTGCAACAGATCCTGGTTTGGTTTATTTCAACAGATAATAAAATTGAACAAATAGAAATAAATTGAAGATTGTGACTGATTTGTTGAACGGATAAGAAGTTTTGGATAGATATTTGAACAGATAAGAGATTAAAATTGAACTGATAATAAAATTTAGACAAAAACTTGAACAGATAGGGAAAAAAAATTGAACAGATAGTCAAGATTTTTGAATATATAAACCAAAAAAAATAATTAAACACATAAATGTAAATTTGAACATATAGAAAAAAAAAAATTGAATAGATAAATTAAGGAGTAAAATTGAAAACAAAACGACTTTCAAAACAAATAAAAAGATTTCACACCAAATTATTTTATTCAATACCTGCAGAGGACTATCGGAGAGAAGACTCCATTGATCCGGCAATTCATATGGATGCTTTTTTGCTTCAAGCACAAAGATCCAATTTCTCCTCCTTTTTTTTTTTTTTTTTTTTTAAGTTGTTGACCTTTGTTGTTGTTGTATGATGAAACAAATTGCAACAGATAGTTGTAAATGAACTAAACAAAAATTAAAAATTAAGCAGATAGAAATAATAATAAAAAATAGAACAGATATATATATACTGCATTATATTTGAGAAAGAATTTCGACAGATAGAGAGAAAGAACAAGAGAGAGAGAAAGAAATATTGCAACAGATCTTGGTTTGGTGTATTTCAACAGATAATAAAATTGAACAGATAGAAATAAATTGAAGATTGTGACTGGCTCGTTGAACGGATACGAAATTTTGGATCGATATTTGAACAGATAAGAGATTAAAATTGAACTGATAACAAAATCTAGACAAAAATTTGCACAGATAGGAAAAAAAATTGAACAGATAGTCAAGATTTTTCAATATATAGACAAAAAAATAATAATTAAACACTTAATTGTAAATTTGAACATATTGAAAAAAGAAATTGAACAAATAAATTAAGGAGTAAAATTGAAAACAAAACGTTTTTCAAAACAAATAAAAAGACTTCTCACCAAATTATTTTACTCAATGACTGCAGAGGACTATCGGAGGAGAAGACTCCATTGATCCAGCTCCTTATGGACAGTTTTTTTTTTCAAGCACACAAATCCAATTTCTCCACCTTTTTTTTTTTTTTTAAGTTGCTGATCTTTGTTGTTGTTGTTGTATGAAAGAAATTGCAACAGATAGTTGTAAATGAACCAAAAAAAATTAAAAATTACGCAGATAGAAATAATAATAAAAAATAGAACAGATATATATATATATATGTATACTGGATTATATTTGAGAAAGAATTTCAACAGATAGAGAGAAAGAACAAGAAAGAGAGAAAGAAAGATTGCAACTGATCTTGGTTTGGTGTATTTCAACAGATAATAAAATTGAACATATAGAAATAAATTGAAGATTGTGACTGGTTTGTTGACAGATAAGAAAATTTTGATGGATATTTGAACAGATAAGAGATTAAAATTGAACTGATAATAAAATCTAGACAAAAATTTGAACAGATAAGGAAAAAAAATTGAACAGATAGTCAAGATTTTTGAATATATAGACAAAAAAATAATAATTAAACACTTAAATGTAAACTTGAACATATAGAAAAAAAAATTGAACAGATAAATTAAGGAGTAAAATTGAAAACAAAACGTCTTTCAAAGCAAATAAAAAGACTTACCACCTGGACAAGCTAGTAAATGTAGCCTCAAACTCGGCTACAGACAAACCCTGCTGATGAAGCCGGCAAAACTGATCTCTCAGCTTCTTCCTAGCAGCTGATGAGAAGAACCTCTCCTGGAAAGCCTCTACAAAAGCCTCCCATGTACCTCCAACACGGCCTTTCTCATGCTTCCACCATTGACCCGCATCTCCTTATCTTTGGAAGGATGCCAAGGTCACTTTCAGTGCTCCGTCCTCGATGCCAAGCATCTCGAACGTCTTACTCATTTGTTCCAACCACTCGTCAGCCTTAAGTGGTTCCTTTGGATCCCCAACAAACTCGTCCGGGTTAGACCGGAAAAACTAACTCTTCAAGAAAGAGGGTCCTGCCTCAGCAACTTGATTCCCAGCTCTGAGAATGCCCAAAGCTCTTGCTATCTCTCGAGCCAAGGCACTCATAGTCTGCTGACCCGCTGGCTCGGCCACATTGGCCTGACCAACTCCCTCCTATACTGCCGGAATATCATCCGGTAAAGGCATCTCCTGCCTACCATGCCTGTCACGCCTAGCACCTCTTCCTCGTCCTGACATCCTAATGGAGGTAACGAAGAACATTAGCACATTCATAAATGTGCCGAAACTAAACACTCGCGTCCTAATGCATGGACAACTATAATTCATTCCACGTAAGCACATAGACACATAAGCACTTACGAATTTCATTTCCGGATAATGATAGTCCCGAGGCGTTACTAGAGTTCCGGTTAGAAACAGCATTGATCAAGTACTTTTCCAACAAGACTCACAGAAACCCAAGGATCCAATCAACATCCTAGAAATTAAATCCCATGCCCAAATAATCACATAAACATGTTATCAGTTAAACACATAGCATATGACACTACACCTAAGTCTCTGTCAAGCGAGACAAACCCATTGTGATACTAATCACTTCCCACATACCCAAAGTATTGAACCGATCCGCTCTGATACCAAGTTGCCACACCCTCATAAATATATATAAAACCCAACAATTAAACATGCATTGATATAAGAGAAAATCAACCATTTCTATTCATCAGAGTAGTTCTTACAATAGTATTACATGTTAACAACAAAAGCAAATGCCCTCACAGACTTCTGACTTTCAAGTCAACACTTGGTTACACAAAAGAAGAGTGCTAACTCTATATAAAATAAGCCCTTGGCTTGACATACATGTAATACAAACAAAATAAACAAAAAAAGTCTTCAACTCTCATCATCATTCAAGCTATGTCCTTGGTGGTGACATGCTACCTGTACCTGAAAATAATGTCCCATATAGGGTGAGCCAACTCCCAGTAGAGATATGCTAAACACAGTATGAGCAATAACTAAGACACTGGCAATTGATAAATGTTTAATTTCCATAAATCAATTCATAACCCGTTCCCATTACATGACCACTATGTCCATGTTTCATTTCATTTTCCATTTCTTATCCAATCTCCAATTCACAACCGTGGCTCAGAACCTGGCCACACACTCTAAATGAAATAAAAATTCACATTAAACGTTTCTCATTCCTTATTAGATAAGCATACAAGCTATATCAACACTTCCATAGATAAGCATATGAGCTATATCAACACTTCCATAGATAAGCATATGAGCTATATCAACACACTAACTGACAAGCATAGAAGCTATATCAGTGGAGTCCATCCCCTATCTCCTCCCAAACAACATCCGGTTTAGAAGTCCATTCCCTATCTTCTCCTAAACCGTGGAGTACATCCCCTATCTCCTCCCCCACACACAACGTATATACACAAAGGTCATATACACAATCAATCAATATATAACGTTAATGTATTCTATCAACCGTCATACTCTATGACATATCCAATTGATTAGTTTTAGTTTGCCTAATCATCATGCATTGTCTACAACAATCAAAACTACCCTCCACTGGTAGCCCAAGCAATTATTTCTAAACAGATAATAAGAGCTCCAACAGATAAAATATCGATGTTTTCAAAGGGAGCGATTAATAAATCAAACTCCACCAATTCACAATATAATGAGTCTATTTCATTATTTCCAACTCAATTCCATTTAATCACAACTTTTCCAAATTAATTATGACAATTAATTTATACAACAAACTAGGGTTTCTACCCTATTTCCCAATATTGACCCAATGGTCTATATATCAACAATCAACAACAATAACTCGATTTTGAAACCCAAAATACATTTTCAAGAATCAAAATGACAAAACCCCCATTTAACACTTTGAAACCCTAAGTCCCAAAATTTACCCAACTTCAACACTTTATCAAAACAACCAAAAATCTATGTCAAAGACCATAACAGTGAATAAGAATCCCTACCTCAAAAGATGACACCCAATGGAGAAAAGGAAAAGCGAAATGCTCCAAATCACAAGTTTCCCGGATCAAAAGATAGCCCTCGACGATCAATAACTCTTTTGTAAAGGCCAAAGGTGAGGAAACAACTCTAGCTAGATCAATACCTAGAGAGAAGGCAAGGTTCTAGAGAGAGAAGCTCAACAATGGAGTTTTTGGAAAAGTAAGAGAGAGAAAAGGATGTGAAAAAATGATTTAAAATATCAAAACATGGAGCTTTAAACCAGTCGCCCCGCTCGAGCGTAGAAACCCCCACTCGAGCGTCACTCACAGACCCCCGCTCGAGCGTCCAATCCGCCGCTTGAGCGGCGAATACACACTCCCAACACTTTTGCTAAACCAGGTCCCCGCTCGAGCGTCCAACTCCCCGCTCAAGCATCACACACAAACTCCCACTCGAGCGTCCAAACTCCCGCTCGAGCGGACAACACTACAATGGAAATACTGGATGGGTGATTTTCCCGCTTGAGTGGACAGGCCAAAATCTCGGCAACTGCTTTTGGCTCTAAGCTCAACCAACCTGTTTCAAACCTGCCCAACACAACCCAAGACTCAAATACAAAGAGTGAAGGATGTAAACAAGGTATACACAACAACCAACTCCACGGAACCTAAGTCCGGATACAACAGTAACAGAAAAGGAAAACCGGGATCGCTATATGGACAGTTTTTTTTCTTCAAGCGCACAAATCAAATTTCTCCTCCTTTTTTTTTTTTGTTGAAGTTTTTGATCTTTGTTATTGTTGTATGATAACACAAATTGCAACAGATAGTTGTAAATAAACCAAAAAAAAAATTAAAAATTAAGCAGATTGAAATAATAATAAAAAATAGAACAGATATATATATATACACTGGATTATATTTGAGAAAGAATTACAACAGATAGAGAGAAAGAACAAGAGAGGGAGAAAGAAAGATTGCAATAGATCTTGGTTTGGTGTATTTCAACAGATAATAAAATTGAACAGATAGAAATAAATTGAAAATTGTGACTGGTTTGTTGAACATATAAGAAATTTTGGATAGATATTTGAATAGATAAGAGATTAAAATTGAACTGATAATAAAATCTAGACAAAAATTTGCACAGATAGGGAAAAAAATTGAACAGATAGTCAAGATTTTTGAATATACAGACAAAAAAATAAAATTAAACACTTAAATGTAAATTTGAACATATAGAAAAAAAAAATTGAATAGATAAATTAAGGAGTAAAATTGAAAACAAAATGACTTTCAAAACAAATAAAAAGATTTCACACCAAATTATTTTACTCAATGCCTACAGAGGACTATCGGAGAAGAAGACTCCATTGATCCAGCTCCTTATGGACAATTTTTTTTTTCTTCAAGTACACAGATCCAATTTATCCTCCTTTTTTTTTTTTTTTTTTTTTTTTAAAGTTGTTGACCTTTGTTGTTGTTGTATGAAGAAACAAATTGCAACAGATAGTTGTAAATGAACTAAACAAAAATAAAAAATTAAGCAGATAGAAATAATAATAAAAAATAGAACATATATATATATACTGGATTATATTAGAGAAAGAATTTCATCAGATAGAGAGAAAGAAAGATTGCAACAGATCCTGGTTTGGTGTATTTCAACAGATAATAAAATTGAACAGATAGAAATAAATTGAAGATTGTGACTGGTTTGTTGAACAGATAAGAAATTTTGGATGGATATTTGAACAGATAAGAGATTAAAATTGAAATGATAATAAAATCTACACAAAAATTTGCACAGATAGGGAAAAAAATTGAACGGATAGTCAACAATTTTTTTTTTTTTTTTTTAAGTTGTTGATCTTTGTTGTTGTTGTATGATGAAACAAATTGTAACAGATAGTTGTAAATGAACCAAAAAAAAAATAAAAATTAAGCAGATAGAAATAATAAGAAAAAATAGAATGGATATATATATATATATATATACTAGATTATATTTGAGAAAGAATACCAACATATAGAGAGAAAGAACAAGAGAGAGAGAAAGAAAGATTGCAACAGATCCTGGTTTGATGTATTTCAACAGATAATAAAATTGAACAGATAGAAATAAATTGAAGATTGTGACTGGTTTGTTGAACAGATAAGAAATTTTTTATGGATATTTGAACAGATAAGAGATTAAAATTGAAATGAAAATAAAATCTAGACAAAAATTTGCACAGATCGAGAAAAAATTGAGCGAGATAGTCAAGATTTTGGAATATCTGAGACAAAAAAGTAATAATTAAACACTTAAATGTAAATTTGAACATATAGAAAAAAAAAATTCAGCAGATAACTTACGGAGTAAAATTGAAAACAAAACATTTTTCAAAACAAATAAAAGACTTCTCACCAAATTATTTTACTCAACTGCGAGAGGACCATCGGAGAGAAGACTCCATTGATCCGACTCCTTATGGGCCAGTTTTTTCTTCAAGCACACAGATCCAATTTCTCCTCCTTTTTTTTTTTAAGTTGTTGATCTTTTTTGTTGTTGTATGATGAAACAAATTGCAACAAACAGATGTAAATGAACCCAAAAAAATTAAAAATTAAGCAGATAGAAATAATAATAAAAAAATTGAACAGATATATATATACTGGATCATATTTGAGAAAGAATTTCAACAGATAGAGAGAAAGAACAAGAGAGAGAGAAAGAAAGATTGCAACAAATCCTGGTTTGGCACATTTCAACAGATAATAAAATTGAACAGATAGAAATAAATTGATGATTGTGACTGGTTTGTTGAACATATAAGGAATTTTGGATATATATTTGAATAGATAAGAGATTAAAATTGAGCGATAATAAAATCTAGACAAAATTTTGCATAGATAGGGAAAAAGATTGAACAGATAGTCAAGATTTTGGAATATATCGATAAAAAAATAATAATTAAACAGTTAAATGTAAATTTGAACATATAGAAAAAAAATTCAATTGATAAATTAAGGAGTAAAATTGAAAACAAAACGTTTTTCAAAAACAAAGAAAAAGACTTCTCACCAAATTATTTAACGCAATGCCTGCCGAGGACCATCGGAGGAGAAGACTCCATTGATCCAGCTACTTATGGACAGTTTTTTTTCTTCAAGCACACAGATCCAATTTCTCCTCCTTTTTTTAAAAAAAAAAAAGTTGTTGACTTTTGTTGTTGTTGTATGATGAAACAAATTGCAACAGATAGTTGTAAATCAACCAAAAAAAATTAAAAATTAAGCAGATTGATAAAATAATAAAAACTATATCAGATATATATATATATACTGGATTATATTTGAGAAAGAATTTCAACAGATAGAGAGAAAGAACAAGAGAAAGAAAAGATTGCAAGATCTGGTTTGGTGTATTTCAACAGATAATAAAATTGAGCGAATAGAAATAAATTGAAGATTGTGGTTTGTTGAACAGATAAGAAATTTTGGATAGATATTTGAACATATAAGAGATTAAAATTGAACTGATAATAAAATCTAGACAAAAATTTGCACACATAGGGAAAAAAAATTAAACGGATAGTCAAGATTTTGGAATATATAGACAAAAAAATAATAATTAAACACTTAAATGTAAATTTGAACGTATAGAAAAAAAAAATTCAACTGATAAATTAAGGAGTAAAATCGAAAACAAAATGTTTTTCAAAACAAAGAAAAAGACTTCGCACCAAATTATTTTACTCAATGCCTGCAGAGGACCATCGGAAGAGAAGACTCCATTGATCTAGCTCCTTATGGACAGTTTTTTTTCTTCAAGCACACAGATCCAATTTCTTCTCCTTTTTTTTTTTTTTAAGGTGTTGATCTTTGTTGTTGTTGTATGATGAAACAAATTGCAACAGATAGTTGTAAATGAATCCAAAAAAAAAAAAAATTTAAGCAAATAGAAATAATAATAAAAAATAGAACATATATATATATATACTGGATTATATTTGAGAAAGAATTTCTACAGTTAGAGAGAAAGAACAAGAGAGAGAAAGAAAGATTGCAACAGATCCTGGTTTGGTATATTTCAACAGATAATAAAATTGAGCAGATAGAAATAAATTGAAGATTGTGACTGGTTTGTTGAACAGATAAGAAATTTTTTATGGATATTTGAACAAATAAGAGATTAAAATTGAAATGAAAATAAAATCTAGACAAAAATTTGCACAGATCGAGAAAAAATTGAGCAGATAGTCAAGATTTTGGAATATACAGACAAAAAAAAGTAATAATTAAACACTTAAATGTAAATTTGAACATATAGAAAAAAAAAAATTCAACAGATAACTTACGGAGTAAAATTGAAAACAAAACATTTTTCAAAACAAATAAAAAGACTTCTCACCAAATTATTTTACTCAATGCCTGCAGAGGACCATCGGAGGAGAAGACTCCATTGATCCAGCTCCTTATGGACAGTTTTTTTCTTCAAGCACACAGATCCAATTTCTCCTCCTTTTTTTTTTTAAGTTGTTGATCTTTTTTGTTGTTGTATGATGAAACAAATTGCAACAAACAGATGTAAATGAACCCAAAAAAATTAAAAATTAAGCAGATAGAAATAATAATAAAAAAATTGAACAGATATATATATATACTGGATCATATTTGAGAAAGAATTTCAACAGATAGAGAGAAAGAACAAGAGAGAGAGAAAGAAAGATTGCAACAAATCCTGGTTTGGCACATTTCAACAGATAATAAAATTGAACAGATAGAAATTGTAACGCCCTCAAAATAATGACATTAAACCCAACAACATTGACATGCCAAGATAGATAAAAGATCCACGTCCTTCCATTCAACAGAGTTCTATTACAAGAAGTATTACATGTTAACAACAAAAGCAAATGCCCTAAGGGCTTACAGCTTTCCAAGTTAACACTTGGTTACAAGAAAGTAGAGTGCTAACTCATTTACACATTTAGCCCTTGGCTTGAATTTACATGTAACATTACAAAAGGAAAGACAACCAAAAAGTCCGTCCGCCACTAGCCTTCCAAGCTAAGTCCTTGGAGGTGGCATACTACCTGTACCTGAAAATAATGTTCCCATATAGGGTGAGCCACAGCCCAGTAGAAATATACTAAACCAGTTATGAATAATGACTAAAAGATTAACAGTTGATAGATGGTCAATTCTTTTACATTCTTTCATCACTTCAACAAATATAAACAAAACAGTTACATTCATACTTTCCATGACAAGCATACATGCTCTGCCAATATATTTCTAGATAAGCATACATGCTCTATCTACGGAGTTCATCCCCTATCTCCTCCCAGTAACATCCGGTTTAGAGGTCCATCCCCTATCTTCCCCTAAACCGCGGAGTACATCCCCTATCTCCTCCAACACAACACAATGCATATATATCACAATTATACACATCACATATCAATACATAAAATCAATGTATTCTTTCCATCGTCATAACCCATGACCCAATTCTACTTCAATTCCTCATTTTCCACAATTAATTATTCACATTAATTAATCAATGTAATTAGGACGTTTCCATAATTAACATTACAACCCTTAGGTTCCAATTTCACTAATGTTTCAACTTTAATTCCATGTTTCTATACCAAACATGCTTCTAGGTTTATTATAGACAAAACCCCAAACTTTTATAAAATTACACAATGGCCCAAAGTTTCCCAAAATTACACAACAACTACCAACATATCAAAATGCTAAAATTCAAAGACAAAATCCATAAAGAGGAGTAGGATATCCCTACCTCAAAAGATGAGCTCCAAAGGAGAAGGACCCAAAACCAAAATGCTCCAAACACCAAACTATTCGGATCAAAATGACGCCTCGACGATCAACACCCTTTTGTGAAGACAAAAGGTGAACAACACACTCTAGCTAGATCAATACTTAGAGAGAAGTTATGGTTTTTGAGTGAGAAGCTCTGGAAAATGGTGTTTTGATAAAGTAAGAGAAAGAAGATAAGTCAAAAAAGTTATTTAACATGCCCACTTTCCACTCGGTTATGACAGTCCGCTGAAGCGTAGGACTCTCCGCCGGCGTAAAGACATAAACAGTTCCGCCGAGCGCAACATTGTCCGCCGAGCTCCAAGACACGAACACAAAGTTCGCCCGCCGGCGTAGATCCCAGCCGCCGGCGCAGTCTCCCGTAACTCTCACCAAAACATACTATACGCTCGAAAGACAAGGACCCGCCGAGCGCAGAAACCACACTTGCGAAGTTTTGCAGTGCACGAAATCTTGAAGGGTGCATTCTCCGCCGGCGCCAAAACCTCCGCCGGCGCATAAGCAACAACAACCCATCCGCTGAAGCGTAAACATGTCCGCCGAGCGACCATCAAAACTGCAACTAGACTTGGTTCTTAGGCTTAACCAACCTGTGACAAACCTGCCCAACACATCCTGTAACTCAATAACAAAGCAAGAAAGGACGTAAATAAGACAATACTCAATTACCAACATCCACGGACACATGTCCGGACCACTATACAACAAGGGGTAAACCCGGGACCGCTATAACCTCCCCCCCTTAAAGAATTTCGTCCCCGAAATTAAAAACAAGTTTTGAAAAACAAGTTTTCCTTTCTTTTAAACAATGTTATACCACAACATTACACAATTCGACCCATTACCGGTCATTCCATCTCTTATCAAGAAACATTTGACAATATATACATTTCAATATGCATTTTCTTTTTATCTCAACCATTCCCCATACATATGGTTCACAATTCATATCATAAGCAATAATCATGATACAATTCCATTTCTATAATATGGCCAACATATGCAATATTATAATCAACTCCCATAACAAGGCAAGTTCTACAACATTTCATTAACCAAAACATGCTCCATGTTTTACAACTTAAGGCATTTCAAATGTTCTTAAAGTTCATTACAATTACACAATTGCAACACTTGATCACACATCAACAAATAAGTCCGGATATTTCTCGCGGACTCCCAACTCACGTTCCCAAGTGGCCTCCTCCACTCCGTGATGTTTCCACAAAACCTTAACCAAAGGGATGGTCTTGCCACGCAGGATTTGATCCCGCCTATCCAAGACCTGAACCGGTCTCTCCTCATACGAGGCATCCTCATCTACCTCTAAGTCGGTCCAATCCAACACGTGATGGATCCGCTCATACTCAAGCATACTCACATGAAACACGTCATGAACTCCGCCAACTGGGCGGCAAAGCTAAACGGTAAGCAACCTCGCCAATCCGCCAAGGATCTCAAAGGTCCAATAAACCGAGGGGATACCTCCCCACTCTTCCCAAATCTCAACAAACCCCGCCTTGGTGATATCTTCAGAAAGTCGTTATCACCCACCTCAAACTCCAAAGGTCTCCTCCTACGGTCAGCATAGGTCCACTGACGACTCTGGGCTGTAACAAGCCTCCTACGGATAAGCTCAACTTTCTCCGCTGCCTCCTAACCAACTCCGACCCAACAAAGGTGTGTCACCCACCTCGCCCAACAAACTGGAGACCTACAAGGTCGGCCATACAAGGCCTCAAACGGTGCCATACCGATACTAGACTGAAAACTGTTATTGTAGGCAAACTCTACCAACGGTAAGTGCCTCTCCCACGTCCCACTGAAATCAAGGACACAACCTCAAGCATATCCTCAAGGATTCGAATGGTACGCCAGATCGCCCATCACCGAGGATGATAAGCTGACTAAAGGTCAACTTAGTACCTAAAGCACTCAGAACTCGCCACAACCTAGCAAGAAACGAGGATCCCTATTCGAGACAATCGCCACCGGGACCCCGTGCAACCTTACTATGTCCCGAATATATAAGTCGGCAAGATGATCTATCAATCTCTCACGCCAAGATCGGAATGAAATGCGCCGACTTGGTCAACCGGTCTACAACCACCCAAATAGCGTCACTACCCGCCGAGTCCTCGGAAGACCTACAACGAAGTCCATAGTGACATGCTCCCACTTCCACTCGGCAATAGGCAAGGGTTGTAACAAACCCATCGCCTTCGATGCTCGGCCTTCACTTGTCGACAAGTAAGGCATTTAGACACCTAAGACCGCCACATCTCTTCATACCCCGCCACCAAAACCGACGACCCAAATCCCGATACATCTTAGTACCTCCGGATGCACCGCAAGGCGCGAATGATGGAACTCTGAGTACCTCCTCTCGACAGACTTAAGACAAACAGACGGTCTCAGATCTCAAACTCGTGTCGGGATACGCCAAACCTTTCTCAACTTTCCCATGGAGATCTTCTCTCCGAGGATTCTACCTCAAGGTCACCTCTCAGGCCTCTAACACTCGAGTCACAAGTGTAGGTCACAAGAACCACAGAAAACAAGGCCGCAGCCTCAACGGATTCGCCCAGAAGCACGTCAAACTCGCCAAGTGCCCCCAACATCTCCCACTCTCGGATGGCTACACAAGCTACATCACTAATGGATTTTCTGCTAAGGGCATCGGCCACAACATTGGCCTTTCCCGGATGATAATGCAACTCGAAGTCGTAATCCTCAATAAACTCCATCCACCTCCTCTGCCTCAAGTTCAAGTCTTTCTGTGAAAACAGATACTTCAGACTCTTATGATCCGAGAACACCTCGAATCTCTCACCATAAAGGTAGTGCCTCCAGATTTTCAAGGCAAAGATTACAGCCGCTAATTCTAGATCATGCGTAGGGTAATTCTTCTCGTGAATTTTCAACTGACGTGAGCCATAGGCTACTACTTTCCCCTCTTGCATTAACACACAACCCAAACCCTCTCGTGAGGCATCACAATAGACTACATAATCCAACCCCCTCTCCGGAATAATCAAGACCGGAGCGGTAGTCAATCTAACTTTCAACTCAAACGATTTTTCACAAGTCTCACCCCATACAAAGTCGATTCCTCCGAGTCAATCTAGTCAACGTGAAGCTAACTTGAGAAATCTTTCACAAACCGACGAATACCCACTAATCCTAGAAAATCGCGAATCTCAAACACATTCTTAGGTCAGCCCAATCTTGCCTTGCCAATCTTGGATGTATCGGCAGACACCCTTCCCGTAAACCACATGGCCTAAGAACTTCACCTCTTCTAGCCAAAACTCACACTTCCGAACTTAGCATACAAATTATGGGCCCTAAGCCAAGCACCACTCAAGTGCTCCTCGTGTTCTCCTCCTCAAGGTGAATAGATAAGAATGTCGCTACAAAAACGACTACAAAACGATCCAAGAATTCCGGAAGATCCGGTTCATCAAGTCCATAAAGATCGCCGTGCGTTGGTAAGCCCAAATGGCATTACTAGGAATTCATAATGGCCATACTGCAGACGAATGCCGTCTTCGAATATCCTCCTCCTCGACCCTTAACGGTGGTAACCCGATCTCAAATCTATCTTAGAGAAACAACGAACCCTTCAACCGATCAAACAAATCATCTATACGGGCATAGGGTACTTATTCTTAATCGTAGCTCGATTCAACTTTCGTAGTCAATACACAATCTCAAGGCACCACCTTTCTTTTTAGCAAAGAGTGCGTGCTCTACTATGAAACACTAGGCTAACAAAACCCTTATCTAGCAATCCTCGAGTTGAACTTTCAACTCAACCAACTCGCCGAGCAAAACGGTAGGTGCCATAGAAATCGGCCGTCTTGCACTAAATCGATAGAGAACTCAATCTCTCGAGGAGGTGGCAAATCGACAAGGTCCTCGGGAAAGACATCCGAGTACTCACAAACTACCCTTGGCAACACAACTGAGTCTCATCACACTCACCACTCTCAAAGCTAGCAAGTAGACCACTAAGCTCATTTCGCCTCTCGGACCATACCCGGTGGCACAATACTACCAACCCTCTCCCAAGAAATGAAAACACTCCCGCCACTCACGACAACAAGTAACCCTCAAGGTAGCAATCAATAACAAATCGGTATGACGATAACCACCCATACCCAAAATAACATCAAAGCCCTTCATGGGCATAACTACAAAAGGAGCGGAAGTCTATGGTCGTCAACTTCTATATCACAACCTCTACACCTGTTTCAAAATCAACTCACCCCCAATAGGTGACACTACACAAATAGGAGATGCCAACACGCTAACTCCAATTCCAACACAGATGCAAATGCAAAGAGATACAAAGAATGAGACGCACCGTATCAATCAACACACTAGCAACCGAATTGCAAAACAAAAGGTACCTCTCACTACCGATGGAGCCGATTAGGTCCTCTGCTGTAATAAAGATACACGCCTCAGAGGCCCCTGATCTACCTGCGCCTCGAGCATAGGATCGCCAGACCGATCGGGACGACGAAGCCCCGGATTGGCCTCGAGGCTGCAGACAGATCGAGCCGGTTGAATCCTGCGTCTGTCTAGAACCAGACGCTCTCAAGTGGCACTCAACCGGCAATACCTCTTCATGTGCCCGGCCGTCCACATCTGTAACACGACACGGCCCCCGCCTCAACTCGACTCGGGTCCGGCCGACGGAAGCGACTCGACCCCGCCTTCATGGCAACAGAAGCCTTGTGACCCTGGCCACACTTGTAACAGAACTCTCCCGATCGCCTCCCGGCTCAGACTCTAGATTGGGAAAGTCGACCGCCAACCACTCGACGGGCCGAGGGTTATAATCCTCCGCCTCGCCATCACCCTGTCTCTTGGCCCCTCTTGGAGCCCCCATGGTTCTCCTCTTCTCCCTCTGCATCATCACCCATATGAGCCGCAGATCCACCAAATGCCTCAGATCGAATGTAAGGCCCACTAACTTTCAACTTGAGGTCCCACCTCAACTTCCGCTCAAACTCATAGCAACGGCGCCTTCTGCCGCCACAAGTTCGAGTGCAAACCTGGACAAGCTAGTAAATGTAGCCTCAAACTCGCCACGACAAACCCTCCTCGCTAAGCTTGGTAAACCGATCCTCGGTCTCTCTCTAGCCACTACGATAAAACCTCTCTGGAAAGCATTCACAAACGCCTCCCAAGTACCACGAACTTTCTCATACTTCCACCATTGACCAAGATCTCCTTCACCGAAGGATGCCAAGGTCACTTTCAATGCTTCGTCCTCAATGCCTAGCATCTCGAATGTTTTACTCATTTGTTCTAGCCACTGCTGCGCCTTCAATGGCTCCTTAGGATCCCCAACAAACTCCTCCGGGTTAGACCTAAGAACTCCTCTTCAAGAAAGAAGGTCCCGCCAATCGCCTGATTTCTGCTCGAGAATACCCAAAGCCCTCGCTATCTCCTGCCAAGGCACCCATAGCTCGCCGACCCAGCTCGCCACATTGGCTGACCAACCCTCCTCTGAACTATCGAACCTCATCCCAGTAATGGCACTTCGCCTCCTAGGCCTACCACGCTACCACCTCTTGCACGCCCCGACATCCTAATAAAGGTAATCTGAACGTTAGCACATTTATAAACGTGCCAAAACTAAACACTCACGCCCTAATGCATGGATAATCAGAATTCATTCCACGTAAGCACATAAACACATAAGCACTTACGAATTTCATTTCCGGATGATGATAGTCCCAAGGCGTTACTAGAGTACTGGTTAGAAACAGCATTGATCAAGTGCCTTTCCAACAAGACTCCCAGAAACCCAAGGACCCCATCAACATCCTAGAAACTAAATCCCATACCCAAATAATCACATAAGCATGTTATCACATAAACCCATAACAGTACACCTAAGTCTCTATCAAGCGAGACAAACCCATTGTGATCCTAATCACTTCCCACGTACCCAAAGTATTCGAACCCGGTACGCTCTGATACCAAGTTGTAACGCCCTCAAAATAATGACATTAAACCCAACAACATTGACATGCCAAGATAGATAAAAGATCCACGTCCTTCCATTCAACAGAGTTCTATTACAAGAAGTATTACATGTTAACAACAAAAGCAAATGCCCTAAGGGCTTACAGCTTTCCAAGTTAACACTTGGTTACAAGAAAGTAGAGTGCTAACTCATTTACACATTTAGCCCTTGGCTTGAATTTACATGTAACATTACAAAAGGAAAGACAACCAAAAAGTCCGTCCGCCACTAGCCTTCCAAGCTAAGTCCTTGGAGGTGGCATACTACCTGTACCTGAAAATAATGTTCCCATATAGGGTGAGCCACAGCCCAGTAGAAATATACTAAACCAGTTATGAATAATGACTAAAAGATTAACAGTTGATAGATGGTCAATTCTTTTACATTCTTTCATCACTTCAACAAATATAAATAAAACAAGCTTACATTCATACTTTCCATGACAAGCATACATGCTCTGCTAATATATTTCTAGATAAGCATACATGCTCTATCTACTGAGTTCATCCCCTATCTCCTCTCAAGAACATCCGGTTTAGAGGTCCATCCCCTATCTTCCCTAAACCGCTGAGTACATCCCCTATCTCCTCCAACACAACACAATGCATATATATCACAATTATACACATCACATATCAATACATAAAATCAATGTATTCTTTCCATCGTCATAACCCATGACCCAATTCTACTTCAATTCTCATTTTTCCACAATTAATTATTCACATTAATTAATCAATGTAATTAGGACGTTCCATAATTAACCTTACCACCCTTAGGTTCCAGTTTCACTAATGGTTCAACTTTAATTCCATGTTTCTATACCAAACATGCTTCCAGGTTTATTATAGACAAAACCCCAAACTTTTTTAAAATTACCCAATGGCCCAAAGTTTCCCAAAATTACACAACAACTACCAACATATCAAAATGCTAAAATTCAAAGACAAAATCCATAAAGAGGAGTAGGATATCCCTACCTCAAAAGATGAGCTCCAAAGGAGAAGGACCCAAAACCAAAATGCTCCAAACACCAAACTATTCGGATCAAAATGACGCCTCGACGATCAACACCCTTTTGTGAAGACAAAAGGTGAACAACACACTCTAGCTAGATCAATACTTAGAGAGAAGTTATGGTTTTTGAGTGAGAAGCTCTGAAAAATGGTGTTTTGATAAAGTAAGAGAAAGAAGATAAGTCAAAAAGTGATTTAAAATGCCTCCACTCCCCACTCAAGAGACAGTCCGCTGAAGCGTAGGACTCCGCCGAGCGTAAAGACACATAAACAGTTCCGCTGAAGCGCAACATTGTCCGCCGAGCTCCAAGACACAACACAAAGTTCGCCCGCCGAGCGTAGATCCCAATCGCCGAGCGCAGTTCTCCTCCGTAACTCTCACCTAAAACATACTATACGCCGAAGACAGGACCCGCCGAGCGCGTAAACCACACTTGCGTAAGTTTTGCAGTGCACGAAATCGAAGGGTGCATTCTCCGCCGAGCGTATAAGCAACAACAACCCATCCGCTGAAGGCGTAAACATGTCCGCCGAAATGACTACCAAAACTCGGGCAACTAGACTTGGTTCTTAGGCTTAACCAACTCGTGACAAACCCGCCCAACACATCCTCAGAACTCAATAACAAAGCAAGAAAGGACGTAAATAAGACAATACTCAATTACCAACATCCACGGACACATGTCCTAACCACTATACAACAAGGGGTAAACCCGGACCGCTATAGAAATAAATTGATGATTGTGACCGGTTTGTTGAACATATAAGAAATTTTGGATATATATTTGAATAGATAAGAGATTAAAATTGAACTGATAATAAAATCTAGACAAAAATTTGCATAGATAGGGAAAAAAAATTTGAACAGATAGTCAAGATTTTGGAATATATCGAAAAAAAATAATAATTAAACAGTTAAATGTAAATTTGAACATATAGAAAAAAAATTCAATTGATAAATTAAGGAGTAAAATTGAAAACAAAACGTTTTTCAAAAACAAAGAAAAAGACTTCTCACCAAATTATTTAACGCAATGCCTGCCGAGGACCATCGGAGGAGAAGACTCCATTGATCCAGCTACTTATGGACAGTTTTTTTTCTTCAAGCACACAGATCCAATTTCTCCTCCTTTTTAAAAAAAAAAAAAAAAGTTGTTGACCTTTGTTGTTGTTGTATGATGAAACAAATTGCAACAGATAGTTGTAAATCAACCAAAAAAAATTAAAAATTAAGTAGATTGATAAAATAATAAAAGATATATCAAATATATATATATATATATATACTGGATTATATTTGAGAAAGAATTTCAACAGATAGAGAGAAAGAACAAGAGAGAGAAAGAAAGATTGCAACAGATCCTGGTTTGGTGTATTTCAACAGATAATAAAATTGAACGAATAGAAATAAATTGAAGATTGTGACTGGTTTGTTGAACAGATAAGAAATTTTGGATAGATATTTGAACATATAAGAGATTAAAATTGAACTGATAATAAAATCTAGACAAAAATTTGCACACATAGGGAAAAAAAATTAAACGGATGGTCAAGATTTTGGAATATATAGACAAAAAAATAATAATTAAACACTTAAATGTAAATTTGAACGTATAGAAAAAAAAAATTCAACTGATAAATTAAGGAGTAAAATCGAAAACAAAATGTTTTTCAAAACAAAGAAAAAGACTTCGCACCAAATTATTTTACTCAATGCCTGCAGAGGACCATCGGAGGAGAAGACTCCATTGATCTAGCTCCTTATGGACAGTTTTTTTTTCTTCAAGCACACAGATCCAATTTCTTCTCCTTTTTTTTTTTTTTTTTTTAAGGTGTTGATCTTTGTTGTTGTTGTATGATGAAACAAATTGCAACAGATAGTTATAAATGAATCCAAAAAAAAAAAAAAAAAAAATTAAGCAAATAGAAATAATAATAAAAAATAGAACATATATATATATATACTGGATTATATTTGAGAAAGAATTTCTACAGTTAGAGAGAAAGAACAAGAGAGAGAAAGAAAGATTGCAACAGATCCTGGTTTGGTATATTTCAACAGATAATAAAATTGAACAGATAGAAATAAATTGAAGATTGTGCCTGGTTTGTTGAATAGATAAGAAATTTTGGATAGATATTTGAACAGATAAGAGATTAAAATTGGACTGATAATAAAATCTAGACAAAAATTTGCACAGATAGGGAAAAAAATTGAACAAATAGTCAAGATTTTGGAATATACAGATAAAAAATAATAATTAAACACTTAAATGTAAATTTGAACATATAGAAAAAAAAATTCAACTGATAAATTAAGGAGTAAAATTAAAAACAAAACGTTTTTCAAAACAAAGAAAAAGAATTCTCACCGAATTACTGTACTCAATGTCTGCAGAGGACCATCGGATGAGAAGACTCCATTGATCTAACTCCTTATGGACAGTTTTTTTTTTCTTCAAGCACACAGATCCAATTTCTCCACCTTTTTTTTTTTTTTTTTAAAGTTGTTGATCTTTGTTGTTGTTGTATGATGAAACAAATTGCAACAGATAGTTGTAAATGAACAAAAAAAAAATTAAAAATTAAGCAGATAGAAATAATAATAAAAAATAGAACAGATATATATATATATACTGGATTCTATTTGAGAAAGAATTTCAACAGATTGAGAGAAAGAACAAGAAAGAGTGAAAGAAAGATTGCAACAGATCCTGGTTTGGTATATTTCAACAGATAATAAAATTGAACAGATAGAAATAAATTGAAGATTGTGACGGGTTTGTTGAACGGATAAGAAATTTTGGAAAGATATTTGAACAGATAAGAGATTAAAACTGAACTGATAATAAAATCTAGACAAAAAGTTACACAAAGAGGGAAAACAAATTGAACAGATAGTCAATATTTTGGAATATATAGACAAAAAAATAATAATTAAACAGTTAAATGTAAATTTGAACATATAGAAAAAAAAAATTCAACAGATAAATTAAGGAGTAAAATTGAAAACAAAACGTTTTTCAAAACAAATAAAAAGACTTCCCACCAAATTATTTTACTCAATGCCTGCAGAGGACCATCGGAGGAGAAGACTCCATTGATCCAGCTCTTTATGGACAGTTTTTATTTTCTTCAAGCACACAGATCCAATTTCTCCACCTTTTTTTTTTAAGTTGTCGATCTTTGTTGTTGTTATTGTACGATGAAACAAATTGCAACAGATAGTTGTAAATGAACCAAAAAAAATTAAAAATTAAGCAGATGGAAATAATAATAAAAAATAGAACAGATATATATATATATATATACTGGATTATATTTGAGAAAGAATTTCAACAGATAGAGAGAAAGAACCAGAGAGAGTGAAAGAAAGATTGCAACAAATCCTGGTTTGGTGTATTTCAACAGATAATAAAATCAATCAGATATAAATAAATTAAAGATTGTGACTGGTTTGTTGAACGGATAACAAATTTTTGAAAGATATTTGAACAGATAAGAAATTAAAATTGAACTGATAATAAAATCAAGACAAATTTGCACAGATAGGGAAAAAAATTGAACAGATAAATTAAGGAGTAAAATTGAAAACAAAATGACTTTCAAAACAAATAAAAAGATTTCACACCAAATTATTTTACTCAATGCCTGCAGAGGACCATCGGAGGAGAAGAATCCATAGATCCAGCTCCTTATAGACAGTTTTTTTTCTTCGAGCACACAGATCCAATTTCTCTTCCTTTTTTTTTATTTTTTTAAGTTGTTGATCTTTGTTGTTGTTGTATGATGAAACAAATTGCAACAGATAGTTGCAAATGAACCAAAAAAAAATTAAAAATTAAGCAGATAGAAATAATAATAAAAAATAGAACAGATATATATATATATATACTGGATTATATTTGAGAAAGAATTTCAACAGATAAAGAGAAAGAACAAGAGAGAGAGAAAGAAAGATTGCAACGATCCTGGTTTGGTGTATTTCAATAGATAAAAAAATTGAACAGATAGAAATAAATTGAAGATTGTGACTGGTTTGTTGAACATATAAGAAATTTTTGATAGATATTTGAACAAATAAGAGATTAAAATTGAACTGATAATAAAATCTAGACAAAGATTTGGCAGATAGGAGAAAAAAATTGAACAGATAGTGAAGATTTTGGAATATATAGACAAAAAAATAATAATTAAACACTTAAATGTAAATTTGAACATATAGAAAAAAAAATCTACGGATAAATTATGGAGTAAAATTGAAAACAAAACGTCTTTCAAAACAAATAAAAAGACTTCTCACCAAAATATTTTACTCAATGCCTGTAGAGGAGCATCGGAGGAGAAGAATCCATTGATCCAAATTTCCTTATGGATGCTTTTTTTCTTCAAGCCCACAGATCCAATTCTCCTTTTTTTTTTTTTTTTAAGTTGTTGATCTTTGTTGTTGTTGTATGATGAAACAAATTGCAACAGATAGTTGTAAATGAACCAAAAAAATTAAAAATTAAGCAGATTGAAATAATAATAAAAAATAGAACAGATATATATATATATATATATGTATATATATATATTTTGGATTATATTTGAGAAAGAATTTCAACAGATAGTGTACGGGGAGCAAATATTCCGGCAAGCCCGTACTCCTTTCTTCCAAGCTCCATTTCTGTCTGATCACCTGCAAGACACAATCTACGGTGAGCTACCCGACGGTGTGGCCTAAAACCCTCCGATACCAAGTTAGAACACACACCGTGGGATAGATAGAGAGAAGGAGAGTGATTGAGTGTAAGTATAGCTCTTACCAAATGTTCATCCTCAGATAGGAGGCGCAGACTTGCTTATATACCCTTTTTGCGCATATACACTCCCACGGTCTCTCAACACGTGGCTCGCTTATCCCATCTGTCAAGATACACCATGCCGAACACCACCTAATCTCAACTGCTAGCATTCTCACTGAGCTCTAGAATGTCAGACTATCCACAACCGTGCTGTGCTTCACACCTAAGCACTTCACTGGCTGAGCCCAAGGAGAACTGGGCTACCGGGCATCTCGGCAAAGCTGAGCACAGAACATCACTTGTGGTCGGCCTTCCTGCCGAGCAAACGGTTATGTCAGCTGACCGCGCCTTTCCGGACGCCGGTCACCTAACTTGACTGGCTTCACCTTCGCCAGGACACGCAGCCTGGGCCGCACGAAAGCACGGCCACCGAAATAAGCTTCTTCCAACTCGGGCGACGATACTTGGTCCAACACCGCCGCCTGCATCCTAGTAGTCCAATTTTGGGCGGATCGCAGTCACGCCGCAAGAACACCGCCGGTCCAATTCCTAAGATAACTCGTCGGCCAAATCTGTCCGGCGCACACGATCATTATTTTCCTCTCAATTGCTCTTTAATTCCGTCAAGCGTGACAGGATTACCTTTTCTCGACCGGGTAACACCTCCTGGCCCTTAGCTTATTAATTCCAGAATCAAGCTAGTTGACATGTTTGCCTTCAAACTTGCCCTGGAGTTCCCGGCCAATGCTCCATCCGACCTTGTTGTCTTCGCTTCCTCTACGACGCCTCACCGCCTGCCTTCTTCAACTCGACACGCCATCAATGGTGACAGTGGCATCCTCCCATTGATCTCGAGTACCAACCCAACAAATTTTGCACAATTTGAATTTTTGGCGGCTCAGATTCCCATATACATGCCCCACTCACTTTGCCTTCCTTCCCATCGATCTTCGCCATTCGAAGCCTTCCAGAGCTCTTGCCCATCTCTTGCCAAGGTTTATCTCAAGCTCAAGGAGAAAACTCATTGCCCTAGCCTGGTAAGTCCTTTAACCCCCCTCTTATTGTCATTTTCTTTAATATTCCACACATTAGGGCAGAAAACGTAGTTTTTAGGACTTGGGCACCAAAAACCACCCAAAACCTTCAAACGTTCATGGTGTTCTTCGCTTTTTCCCAAGAACACCGAAGAGTCATGACCGAGCCCTCGACTCCATTTGATCCAAAAAACTCTTAGAACCGAAAGCAAATAACATGTTTATCACAAATCCAAAGAAAATCGAGATAGCAAAAGGACCCGGTCGCCAACCGCTAATATCCGTCCGCTTGGCATCGAGCTCCTTGATAAGCTTAGAAAACCGAGGTGATTTGGCACTCTTATGACCGAGCTAAAGTCAAGCTCACTTTGCGCCATCGCTGCCACACTCACACTTGCCATCCTTTTCCTCGCAGAGTCCAAGGGACCTTTGACCACATCCGAGGCTCTCAAGACCGAAAGCAACATCCAATTAGCACAAAGCCAAACCCTCACCGAGATACACTAGCACGGTCACATGGGGAAATTCCGCTTCCTAGTGGACACTCCACCGCTTAGATGCGTTTAGAGAGGAGTACTAAGATCCCGCCGACGCCCATCTAGAGTCAAGGAAGAGGAGACAACACCTCAAAGCGACTTGACCAATGCCCCTGCTCACTATGTCAATAGTAGAAGAAGGCCTCCGCTTCCCAGTCAATCCCCTCATGACCGAGTTCCTGCGTCGGACCGGGCTGGCGCCAACCCAAGTATCCACCAACACCTACCGAATAATAAATGGCGTGCACGAACTAAACAACTGGCTAGGCATAAGCCTAGGCCTAGGCGAGATCCTGTGGCAGGACACTTTAGGCCACACTCCGAGAGGCCTCGCCTATTATCTTAAAATTAGACCGGGCAGGGAGAAAATCGTAACCGGCACTCCAAACAAGGATCTTCACGACGATGATTTCTTTTGGGTGTCAGGCAATTACGAGACAGCCGTAGTACCGGGCTGGATGATAAGCAAAAACTTTGGCAGCACATGTAAGCCGCGCTAATTACCTCGGTTAAACTTGTTTCTTGATGTTATGTACTTACCATTTTCTCTTGTCTCTTTTGCAGCAATCCACGCCTTGCAAGCCAACTATCACTTCCCCAATGTTGAGGCATCAGATCAAGGCCCGCCATCGCGATCGAGATTGCAACCAATTGCTCGGCCACACCCACATATAGATACTCCGCCTCACGGAGTAAAGTCACGACTTTTCAAGGCCCATCACCTCCACCAGATCCAACCTCGCCAGACGCTCCACTCATCCGTCGACCGAGGAGCAAGAGATGGCAAAAGAAGCGTAATCAAGAACTTGCTCATCGCCACATCGCCGAGATACCGAAGCGTTGTCACCCGCCGCCGACGCCGGATCGCTTTTTTTCTTCCTCAAAGAATGGACAATCCAAAGAAGCAACCAACTCAACGCCGGGCTAGCAAAAGAGCTCGCGCAGATCCGTCCGCCGAGCTGGAGGCCGAACTCACCACTGAGCAACTAACTGAAACAGTTAACCCAATACCGCTCGCCCTCGCAAACAAACACTGTGGTCAAGACATCTCGGCTAACGCTTCGATCAAGGCTGATAAAGAGCACTTGCTCGCCTTCGATCTCTCCAAAGCACTCCTTCTACTGAGCGATGTGGTCGGCAGCGACCACGTCCCTGACACTCGGTTGGTAAAGTCATCAGTGAAGTCTATGGCTAGGGTAAGTCAATCTCCCTCTGAAATTTTTACAAGTGTTTGCCCGGTTCCTTCACTAATCGAATTAGCTTTTTGCAGGCCATTCAAAAACAACATCCGTTATGGAGCGATACACCGCTTCGCAGTATATTAACGACACAAGAAGTTATGCTAAGCCTCCAAACCGAAGCTTACGAGCAAAGTCCTCCCCGGAGATAGCAAACATCGATAACAAACCGCTTGGCCAACTTGACGCAGCCGAGAAGAAGCGAGACGAGCCCAAGCCGAGCCGACGACCAAGAAGTCGCGAAAAAGGGATCGCCAAGATGTTAACGATGCTTTCACCGAAGCCGAGGAAATCTACAAGAAGCAGGTGTTCGCAACTCAAGACATCTACTTCAAAGCCGGCCGAAATCAAGGCGAGCATCTCGGCCGTGGCTCGACACCGACGTGTTCGCCAATCCTCCTCCTGCTTCCCTACCGGTCTACCTCGTGCCTTACGCAAACGACGTCTTCAGCGCGTTGCAAACTGAGGCCGAGGAAGGGCTTGAAGAGGGAGAGGATGAGACAGATACTGAGGCAGAAGATGCCGAGGTGCAGGCGCAGCCCAGCTATGACGAGCCCGGTGCACAAGACAAGAGCCCAACCATCAACCCTGAAACCACCGAGGACGAGTTTACAAATCTCTCCTCCCTAGTTTAGTTTTCTTTTCTTTTTGTATGTTTGCTTTCAAGACTTCGATGTAACCTGCCCAGTCCCCACCTTATGTATTGACGTTCTATCAATGAAAAACTTGATATTTTTGCTAAGTGTTTGCATAATTGTCATCAATTCCATCTTCAGCAAAACATCTCGGTATAAATCATAAATTTGAACACTTCACAACCTAATACATAACTCGTTGAAGTACTTACATAACAAAACAAAGAACTTCACACACCGAATATCCATCTTGCTGGTGATAACAAGTCGAATCTAACAACCAACTCTTCCAACCGAGTAATCATCTCTACCGAATAACTAAGTTGAACAAAACATCAACTCTTCCAAATTTAACAAAACATCTCGAAGAAATATCTAAGTTGAACAAAACATCAACCGCACCAACCGAGCAAATCATCTCTTGGGAATCTTGAGTTGGACAAAACACTAACTCATCTAGCCGGAGCAAAACATCTCGAAGAAATAGCTAAGTTGAACAAAACATCAATCGCACTAACCGAGCAAATCATCTCGGTTAGAATCTTGAGTTGGACAAAACACTAACTCATCCAAATGAGCAAAACATCTCGCAACAAATATCTAAGTTGAACAAAACATCAACTCGCACCAACCGAGCAAATCATCTTGCTAGAATCTTGAGTTGGACAAGACACCAACTCATCCAAATGAGCAAAACATCTCGATAGGAATATCTAAGTTGAACAAAACATCAATCAGATTAACCGAGTAAATCATCTCTGGAGAATACTTAGTTGAACAAAACATCAACTCGCCAACCGAGCAAAACATCTCGTTGGGGAATCCTAAGTTGGACAAAATACCAACTCTTCCAACCGGAGTAAATCATCTCGGTAAGAAATATCTAAGTTGAACAAAACATCAACTCTGCCAACCGGAGCAAAACATCTCGATTGGGAATTTCTAAGTATTCAAAGCAATCAACCAAAATGCTAAGGCAAGGAAGACACTTCTATATATTGACAAAAAGAATTACATTCTGAAGTGTAAAGCAAAAAATTCCTTTGCACACATAGAGAAAACAAAAGCTAGAAATAGTATAGTTTAAGATTGGCCGCATTCCATGGCCGGGGTATTGCTCTACCATCCAAATCCTCCAGGTGGTATGCCTCCTTGCCCGCTGCATCAAGTTATTTTGTATGGTCCTTCCCAATTTGCCCCTAGCTTGCCTTCTCTCGCACTGTGGTATTGCCCATAACTTTCTCAAGACCCAATCACCCACCTTGAACGGTCTGGGTGCACCGCCTTGTTGTACTTCCCCGGAGAGCTCTTGTTGGTAGGCGGCCATATGGATAAGAGCCTTTTCTACGCTTTCTGCCAGATCCAATTCCAGAGCAATGGCCTCTAGATTCGGCCGGCTCAAAACTCGCTTAGGGTGGGCATACCAACTTCCAAAGGTATGACCGCCCATGCCATAAGCCAAAGCAAATGGAGTTTCCAGAGATCATCAATGGGTTGTTCGAGATGCCCAAAGGACGCCGAGTAATTCTCACCCCATTTTCCCTTTGCCTTCTCCAGCGCTTTCTTCAACCCATCCAAGATAGTTTTGTTCGATGCCTCGCTTGACCGTTGGATCATGGGTAAGTTTGAGTGGAATTGTAGAATTCAATCTTGAGATCTCACAAAATCCTCTCAATAGGCGCATCACAAACCGGGTGCCATTATCGAGATCAAAATCTTGGGGACGCCAAACCGCATGACCACGCTCGCTGCATAAACCGCTTCACGCCTTTCTTTGATTGTTGCTGTGGGCTCACTTCAACCCATTTCATGAAGTAATCTGTGGCCGCAATGATGTATTTCCTGTTGCCCGGTGCTGTTGGTAGTAGTCCCACTATATCGGGTCCCCACATTGCTACAGGTCAAGGACTGGTGAGTGGGGGAAGGTCTTAGGCCGGCTGGTGGGTCTAGTGTGCAAACTTCTGGCACTTCTCACACTTATGACATATTTCGCGGCGCGACCGCATGCATGGCCACCAATAGCCTTGTGATATAGCTCAGAGGCTAAGGACTCGCCTCAATGTGATCGCCACAGATGCCTTCGTGAATTTCAGACAGAAGGCCTCCACGCCGCCGGTGCACACATTTAAGATAAGGACCGTGAAAGACTTTTTATACAACGCACTGATGGAGAGAGCCAAAACCGCCTCGACTTCACCCTAAGATTTGTGCGCCTTCTTGTCGGTTGGTAGAGTCCGGCCTCGAGGAACAAGATTATAGGGTCCATCCAGAAGGACCTAGCGCCAGTACCTACTGTTCCGCCCAAATACCATCAATGCTTGGCCGTGGAAGAAAGTCAATTAACAGGGGTTTGGAGACGCATTATCTACCATCGAAGCGAGGTCGCCATCTCATCACCGCTTTTCTTTCACGACCGATCCGCTGGACTCGATTGCCTCAAATCGCTTGATGTGTTCTCTCGACTAGCTTGGTACTTCGCCATTCTATTGTCCTTGCTTCAAATCCCAGAGACTTGGTTAACCACAAGTTGGGAATCATCAGACACCATTAGCTCGGCAGCCTTCATCTCAATAGCGCCCCGAGCCCTACTGTGGGCCTCATACTCACGTTGTTAGATGTCAGCCAAGGGTGATAAAATGTTTAATGGTTAGGCCATCCGGGAGATAAGAACGATACCTAGCCTCGCACCGTGATGGTTGGACGCCCCATCAATAAAAGCTTCCACATTTCCACAAAAGCTTCCAGCATCGATGGGTCCCGAGAGTTGTGAGGGGTGATGGGATCAAGGTTGCTCGGCTGTCCGCTTAAGTCCTCGCTGATCGTCCCACTCCAATTCTTGGTGATTCGGCACCGACTCAAGAAGTCGGTCTACCACGCCTAGGTCCAGAGGCGAATCACCAGTCATAGATATGCCACGCAGTTCGTGGCCGAGTAGTTCCATTACTTCCTTGGTGATACGCATCGGCAGAGTGGTGGGACAACAACACCCAACTCACATCGCGCCACCGTTGGTGGAATTGTACAAGTTGAGGTCACTGCAGTGCGCGCAAAGTCCGCTGCTAACTCCACCAAGTGGTTGTACCGATGGTCTTATGCGCGCACCTCATCATCCGCCGCGATAATATCGACCGCATACGGATGAGTTCTCGTGAGAATTCGCAACGGTTGGCCAAAGTCCGGCTTTGATGGCAAGGCGCTACCGAACTTCACATCAAACCGTCCCAACTCGACCGCCCATTTAAGAATCCGACCGAGAAGTCCGCCTGCTCAATAGAGCTGAGGGGAACTCGGTCAAGACAATGATGGTATGTGCATGGAAATAGTGTGCCAACTTCGAAGCCATCATTAATGCCAGAGCTAGCTTTTCCAAATGGCAAGTATCTCGACTCCGCCGGTAGCAAGGTTTTACTGACATAGAAGATGGGGAAGTGCTTAATTCTTCGCCGACAAGCACCGCTACCGATCAAGGTCATGACACGGCCAAATAAAGATAGAGTTCTTCTCCAGTGCTCCAAGCAGACCAACAAAGGGCGCCAAGATAGGTACCTTGAGTTCGCCAAGGCGCTGTCGCACTCTTCATCCCACGAAAATTTTGATTTTAAGGATCGAAAAAGGACGGAATGATCCGATGACCCTTATAAATCGATACGCGCGGCTATTCCGCCAGTGTCAGACGCCTTTCACGAAGCTAGGCCGTTTTAACTCTTGCACTGCTCAGATTTGTGTAGGGTCTGCTTCGATACCTCGGTTCGTGACTAGGAATCACAAAAACTTCCTGGATCCCACACCGAAGGCACACTTAGATGCATTCAGGTGTAGTTTATGCTTTTTAAGAATGGCTAACATCTCGCCAAGTCGACAAATGATCCGCTTGATGCCATTTTGACAACCATGTCATCGATGTAAGCCTCCATTGTCCCATTTAGCAGAGGGCTTAACATCTTGGTTACCATTCTTGAAAAGTTGCCCCGCTCTTCAAACCAAAAGACATGACTCCTAGTAGCGTAATAGTCCCCTTGGTGTAGTAAATGAGGTGATTTCTGCCCGACCATGCATGGCAATCGATGGTAGCCGCGTAGGCATCCAAGAAACTCAAATTATGTCCAAATTACCAAATCCACAAGTTGGTCAATTCTAGGCAAAGGAAGCTATCTTTCTGACAAGCACGTTGACGGTCTTGTAATCAACGCAAACCCGCCATTTCCATTCTTCTTCTACCACGATCAGATTTGAGATCCACCGAGGATAGTGCACTTCAGACGCTCGTGCCTCAAGCAAATTCTTAACTTCCTCTCAGAATCACCTCGTGTGATGCAAATACGACCTCCTTGTTCACGAATGACCGCTTTGCAATCGGGAAGACATTGAGATGATAGCAAATAAAACTTGGATCAAGGCCGCATGTCGAAGGTGACCATGCAAAACTTCAATGTTGGCTATAAGAAATTCCACCATCTCGTCCTTTCTTAGATGGCGAGGCTTGAGCCGAGCAAGAAGAACTTGTCCCCGCCCGCGGTCTATTCGCATTCTCCACCAGCTTCTTCCACGGCTTTGTCTTCCGCCTTTGGTGCCCACATCCTCTAGGATGCCCCGTCCTCCGTCCTCAATCATTTGAACGAATCCTTTGGCAAATCGGCCTGCTGACCGCCATAAAGCACCGTTTGACATGACCGATCACCCCAAATCTCCTCGATTGCCCCTATAGCCGAGGGAATCTCATCACTTGGTGAAAGGTCGATGCCACCTTGCATAGCGTGAAGCCACCCTCCCAAGGATCAAATTGTAAGTAGATGGCACCGTAATACCCGTAACTCGACTTGTTTGACCACGAATCCCGCTTTGACCGGCAGGATAATCTTTCCCAAGGGCCACTCGTTGTGAGTTGAAACCGACTAATGAGGAAGTCGCCGGCCAACCAGATCTCGAGCCGAGCTCTTGAAAGCTGCCATAGTACATGATCTCGACCGAAGCTTCCCGACGATCAAGATCCGCTTGACTTCAAATTCCTTGACGCTAAGTGTTATTACCAAGGTGTCATTAGCGGTGTCCGGATGCGCCCAAATCCCTTGAAGAGAAACCGAGCACATCTTTTACTGTTTCCCTCTTGAGCGCAGTCGAATGGACAAAACTTCCTCATGTGTTTTGCCTTCTTGATCATACCACGGAGCTCGCAAACACGCCGCCGTTCCACTATGCGGTGGATGACATTCACAACCCTCATGGAGGTGCATCCCGCCATCCGTCCACGGATCAATCGAACCTCGACGGTTTTAACTCCACCATCAATGTAGAGGTCTAGGTGCCCAACGCAACTAGTTTTTCCAAGTGTTGCCTCAAAGGCAAACAATCCTCTTCGCTCGGTGGCCACCTCCCTGTGAAAGGTGCAACGGTATTCTACTTGAAGCCCTTATGCCTGCCGCCTAACTTAGCAGAAACCGACGCATTCTCGTCACTAATTCACTAAGTATGCGATAGATTGGAATCTTGAAGACCGTGGTGATGCTCGTTTGCTTTCAACCTTCCGTCAAGACGGCCACATCATCTCGGTAGTCATCCCGGGTAATCATTCCTATCATTACGACGCCCCTACCCCTTCTTGCTTTTGAACCGCATCGATTCCTCCGACGGTCACTAGATCGGCCGAGTCTTGTCCGATCGCATGCACTTTCTCGCCGTTTTCTTGTCTGCTGCCACCGAGCTGCTGCTAGAGGCCGAGGCATCATCCTCACCAATATGCTCATTGATGCGCTGCATGAGCCGACCCATGGTCGAGGTTGTCGCATGGTAAGCGAAGTCTCGCAGCCTATGTCCGACCGGAGTCCACGCCAGTATTGAACGACAAGGTTGATCGGGCGCCTAATATCTCGCTGAAGGTCTCCCAATACCGGAGTTGTATGCCTTGAGAGTGTCGCTGGTTCCATCTTGACGCCGTAAGGTGGTCAACTTCCTTGGCTTTTTGGTCGTGAAGCGCCACAAAGGCTTCGCCAACTGCTACCTTTCAATACTTCTCCCAGAGCCTCCCAAACCATTTCAAACCTAACTCGCCCAAACTCGACGGGAAGATAAGGCACATAAGAGCATCATTCCGCCTATGTCCGCCATAACTTGTCAAAATGACTTACATGCATATACGGGTCGGTCTTTTCCGTCAGAAGGGTGAACTTTGTCGGTGGAAGTCACGAAAGCGACTGCCTCTATCTCCAAGGAAAAAGGAGTGGCGCCACCGCCAAATCTATATCTAGAAGGAGTGGCGCCGCCGACGCGGTGGAGGCATTCTCGACCTCGCCGGGCGTGGACTCCATAGATAGCCGCCGAACGCCGCACCCTCTCGAGCCTCCCGCCGGCGAGCCTGCTCTTCAAAATCGCCCGCAAATCCTCTATACAGTGGAGTATGAATACCTCGACGCCGCCTCGGACGTGAGGGTCAGAGGTGCCGCCTTGCTACCGACTTCTTCACAAGACATCTAATCACCATCCTTGTAACTTCGTAATGGAAATGGCCGAGTGTGCCGGTTCGATCGCTCGAACGGCGGATGGGGTGCGCCACCGTGGTCACCCACTCCAGCCTACACCCTTCCCTTTGTAATGCCGCTTAAGCCCTCCATCTCGCCGCCATTCACGGATGACGATCTTGGTCTCGCAACTTGTGCTCCAAGCGCCCGGGCAGACTCTTCGCCACGGTGACTGCTTCGACTCGCGAACGGCCGGACTTCTTCCGCTTGTCCTGCAAGATTCCCGACCGCCCGGGTCAGCTCTAAGTCCGCCATTGGAAGGATGGTCGAGTCCTTCTCCGCCGGACAAACTCCGGTGGCTCCATCGATGGCGACAACGGAAACTCCTCGTTGTTCGCCATGGACGGCGATCGATGAGCCTAGAAGACAAGGTTTTGTCTGTCAATCTTCCCACAGACGGCCAATTGTATGGGGAGCAAATATTCCGCAAGCCTGCATTCTTTCTTCCAAGTCTGCTGTCCGATCACCACACACAACTATGGTGAGCTACCCAAGGCAGGTGGCCGAAAAACCCCTCCGACGGCCAAGTTAGAACACACACCAGGATAGATAGAGAGAAGGGAGAGTGATTGAGTGTAAGTATAGCTCTTACCAAATGTTCATCCTCTCAGATGGGGAGGCGCAGACTTGCTTATATACCCTTCGCTTCATATCCACTCCCAACTGCCTTCAACACGTGGCTCGCTTATCCCATCTATCAAGATACACCATGCCAACACCACCTAATCTCAATCGCTAGCCTTCTCACCGAGCTCTACAATGTCAGATTATCCATACCGTTGCGGCTTCACACCTAAGCACTTCACGGCCGAGCCTAAGGAGAACCGTGCACGGCATCTCAAAAGCCGAGCACGGAACATCACTTGTGGTCGGCCTTCCGCCGAAAGCAAACGGTTATGTCGGCCGATCGCTTTTCCGGACGCCGGCCACTTAACTTGATCGCTTCACCTTCGCCAGACACGCAATGGCAAGACGAGCACGGCCTCACCGAAATAAGCTTCTTCCAACCAGGCGGCGATACTTGGTCCAACACTTCGCCCAGATCCTAGTAGTCCACTCGGTGGATCGCAGTCACGGCAAGAACACCGCCGCCCAAATCGCCTCAAGATAACTCGTCTCGGCCAATTCCCAAGGGTATCGATCATTATTTTCCTCTCGATAGAGAGAAAGAACAAGAGAGAGAGAAAGAATGATTGCAATAGATCCCGGTTTGGTGTATTTCAATGGATAATAAGATTGAACAGATAGAAATAAATTGAAGATTGTGACCGGTTTGTTGAATGATAAGAAATTTTGGATAGATATTTGAATGTATAAGAGATTAAAATTGAACTAATAATAAATTCTAGACAAAAATTTGCATAGATAGGGAAAAAATTGAAAAGATAGTCAAGATTTTGGAATATATAGACAAAAAATAATAATTAAACACTTAAATATAAATTTGAACATATAGAAAACAAATTAATGTGATAAATTAAGGAGTAAAATTGAAAAGAAAACGTTTTTCAAAACAAATAAAAAGACTTCTCACCAAATTATTTTACTCAATGCCTGCAGAGGACCATCGGAGGAGAAGAATCCATTAATCCAGCTCGTTATGGAAAGTTTTTTTTCTTCAAGCACACAGATCCAATTTCTCCTCCTTTTTTCTTTTTTTTTTTAAGTTGTTGAACTTTGTTGTTGTTGTATGATGAAACAAATGGCAACAGATAGTTGTAAATGAACAAAAAATAAATAAAAATTAAGCAAATAGAAATAATAATGAAAAATAGAACAGATATATATATATACTGGATTATATTTGAGAAAGAATTTCAACAGATAGAGAGAAAGAACAAGAGAGAGTGAAAGAAATATTGCAACAGATCCTGGTTTGGTATATTTCCACAGATTATAAAATTGAATAGATAGAAATAAATTGATGATTGTGACTGGTTTGTTGAACGGATAAGGAATTTTGGAAAGATATTTGAACAGATAAGAGATTAAAACTGAACTGATAATAAAATCTAGACAAAAAGTTGCACAGAGGGAAAAAAAATTGAACAGATAGTCAAGATGTTGGAATATATAAACAAAAAAATAATAATTAAACACTTAAATGTAAATTTGAACATATAAGGAAAAAAAATTAAACAGATAAATTAAGGAGTAAAATTGACAACAAAACCGCTTTCAAAACAAATAAAAAGACTTCTCACCACACTATTTTACTCAATGCTCAAGATAGGACCATCTGAGGAGAAGAATCCATTGATCCAAATTTCCTTATGGATGCTTTTTTTTCTTCAAGCACACAGATCCAATTTCTCCACCTTTTTTTTTTATTTTTTCAAGTCGTTGATCTTTGTTGTTGTTGTATGATGAAACAAATTGCAACAGATAGTTGTAAATGAAACAAAAAAAAGAATTAAAAATTAAGCAGATAGAAATAATAATAAAAAATAGAACAGATATATATATATATATATACTGTAACGCCCTCAAAATTAAACCCATAATATATAATATTAACATGCATCATCATAAGAAAACTAAGAGTCTTATTCCATTCATCAGAGTAAACTTATTAAAAGACATTACATGTAATAAAGAAAGTAAATGCCCTATGGGCTTACATCTTTCCAAGCCAATACTTGAACACAAAAATATGAGTACTAACTCATTTACAAGTTAAGCCCTTGGCTTGAGTCCTTACATGTAATACCAAATAAAGCAAATAACGACTAATCTAAAATGAGTCTTCAACTCTAAATCCTTCCAAGCTAATTCCTTGGAGGTAGCCCATCACCTGAACCTGAAAATGATGTTCCCTTATAGGGTGAGCCACAGCCCAGTAGAAAAATACTAAACCAAATATAAGCATTGAATAAAGCAATAGCATCCAATAGATGGTTAACCAAGATAATCAATTATATCATTATACAATCTCATGACACTAATGTCTATGACATGTTTCACCTTCTATTATTATCAATATGGCTCGTAACTCGCCAAAATTATAACAAAGGAACTATATATCACATTCACATTACTTCCAATATCAACAAAACAAATGAGACTAAGGCTCATATCAAAACACTTCATACTTCTCATTTGATACACATTTTAGTGTCAGATCAACAACATATAGAAACACTTCTATAATCAATAAGCACACATAATAGTGATGCTAATGGAGTCCATTCCCTATCTCCTCCCAATCAAAATCCCATTAGAGGTCCATCCCCTATCTTCCCTAAACCGTGAGTACATCCTCTATCTCCTCCCAAACAATATGCATATGCAATGCTCAATCAATACACGTAATCTCAGATAATTCAATAGTCAAAGTAAATGACTTAACCAATGTGATTAGTTTCAGTTTTTCCTAATCCATATGCAATGTCTACAACAATCATGGCTATCCTCCACCGATAGCCCAAAACAGTTATTTCTAGACAAGAAATAAATATATCAACAATTCAATAGGCGAGTAATTTAAATTATCCAACTACACAATTAAATTAATAAATTTCAATTCTCCTTAAATTAATTATACAAATTAATTAATTTAAAACAACTAGGTTTTTCCCAAAATTACCAAAATACCCCCAACATATCAAAATACCAGAACTTAGAACAAAACTTATAATATGGAGTAGGAAGTCCCTACCTCAAAGAAATTAACCCGAATGAAGAAGACGGAGATGATGACCCAAACTCCAAAGTGCTCCACACCCAAGATTTTTCAGATTAAAATGAAGCTCTCGACTTACTCTATCTTTTTAATAAAGCAACTAGGGTAGAAACACACTCTATATAGATCAAACCTAAGAGAGAAGGTGTGTAGAGGAAGAGAAAACTCGCATCTAGGGTTTTGGAATCAAAAGGATGAAAATCGATTCAAACACGCCACGCTTATTTAAACTCGACAGCTCGCTGAAGGAAGACTTGGTCGCCGAGACTGCATTAAAACCACGCCGAGCCAAGAATGCCTCGCCGAGCCAACAACTCAGGCTCGCTTGCTGGCGAAATTCGCCGAGCGAAGAACTCAAACTCTCAGTTCAGAATCAGACGACGCCGAAAGAAGGAAAGCTCGCCGAGCGAAGAACAAACCGCTCGCCGAGCGAAGAAAAGCTCGCCGAGCTAAGAAACATCGCCTCGTGTCTATACTAGACGAATCGCCGCCGAGCGAAGCGAACCTCGCTCGATCCACTAGACACAAGTTTAACTCGCCGAGCGACCAAACCTCGCCGAGCGACCAACTCAAAATCGACAAAGAACACTTGGTTTCCAACCCAACCAACTCAAACAAATCGCCTAATACATCCTATAACTCCAAATGAGAAAATAAAGGACGACAACAACAATTATACAATGATAGAATCTACGGAACCTAAGTCCGAATACAATAATCAAATGGGAAAAGACCAGGGTCGCTATATATACTGGATTATATTTGAGAAAGAATTTCAACAGATAGAGAGAAAGAACAAGAGAGAAAGAAAGAAAGATTGCAACAGATCCTGGTTTGGTGTATTTCAACAGATAATAAAATTGAACAGATAGAAATAAATTGAAGATTGTGACTGGTTTGTTGAACAGATAAGAAATTTTTGATAGATATTTGAACAGATAAGAGATTAAAATTGAACTGATAATAAAATTTAGACAAAAATTTGCACAGATAGGGAAAAAAATTGAACAGATAGTTAAGATTTTGTAATAAATAGACAAATAAATAATAATTAAAGACTTAAATGTAAATTTGAACATATAGAAAAAAAAAATCAACAGATGAAATAGGGAGTAAAATTGAAAACAAAACGTCTTTCAAAACAAATAAAAAGACTTCTCACCAAATTATTTTACTCAATGCCTGCAGAGGACCGTCAGAGGAGAAGAATCCATTGATCCTGCTCCTTGTGGACGGTTTTTTTTTCTTCAAGTACACAGATCCAATTTCCCCTCCCCTCTTTTTTTTAAGTTGCTGATCTTTGTTGTTGTTGTTTGATAAAACAAATTGCAACAGATAGTTGTAAATGAATAAAAAAAAATTAAAAATAAAGCAAATTGAAATAATAATAATAAAAAATAGAACAGATATATATATACTGGATTATATTTGAGAAATAATTTCAACAGATAGAGAGAAGGAATAAGAGAGAGAGAAAGAAAGATTGCAATAGATCCTGGTTTGGTGTATTTCAACAGATAATAAAATTGAACAGATAGAAATAAATTAAAGATTGTGACTGGTTTGTTGATCAGATAAGAAATTTTGGTTAGATATTTGAACAGATAAGAGATTAAAATTGAACTGATAATAAATTCCGCATAAAAATTTGCACGATAGGGAAAAAATTGAAAAGATAGTCAAGATTTTGGAATATATAGACAAAAAAAATAATGAAACACTCAAATATAAATTTGAACATATAGAAAAAAATTCAATAGATAAATTAAGAAGTAAAATTGAAAAAAACATTTTTGAAAAAATAAAAAGACTTCTCACCAAATTATTTTACTCAATGCCCGCAGAGGACCATCGGGAGAAGACTCCATTGATCCAGCCTTATGGATGCTTTTTTTCTTCAAGCACAGATGCAATTTCTCCTCCTTTTTTTTTTTATGTTGTTGATCTTTGTTGTTGTTGAATGATAAAACAAATTGCAATGAGTAGTTGTTAATGAACCAAAAAAATTAAAAATTAAGCAGATAGAAATAATAATAAAAAATTGAACAGATATATATATACATACTGGATTATATTTGAGAAAGAATTTCAACAGATAGAGAGAAAGAACAAGACAGAGTGGAAGAAAGATTACAAAGAGATCCGGTTTGGTATATTTCAACAGATAATAAAATTAAACAGATAGAAATAAATTGAAGATTGTGACTGGTTTGTTGAACGGATAAGAAATTTTGCATAGATATTTGAACAGATAACAGATTAAAACTAAAATGATAATAAAATCTAGAGAAGAATTTGCACAGAGAGGGAAAAAAAAGTTTGAACAGATAGTCATGATTTTTGAATATATAGATAAAAAAATAATAATTAAACACTTAAATGTAAATTTGAACATATAGAAAAAAAAAATTCAACAGATAAATTAAGGAGTAAAATTGAAAACAAAACGTTTTTCAAAACAAATAAAAAGGCTTATCACCAAATTATTTTACTCAATGCCTGCAGAGACCATCTGATGAGAAGACTCCATCGATCCAAATTTTCTTATGTACAGTTTTTTTTCTTTAATCACACAGATCCAATTTGCCCTCCTCTTTTTTCTTTTCTTTTTTTTTAAGTTGTTGATCTTTGTTGTTGTTGTTGTACGATGAAACAAATTGCAACAGATAGTTGTAAATGAACCAAAAAAAATTAAAAATTAAACAGATAGAAATAGTAATAAAAAAAATAGAACATATATATTTATATACTGGATTATATTTCAGAAAGAATTTCAACAGATTGAGAGAAAGAACAAGAGAGAGTGAAAGAAAGATTGCAACAGATCCTGGTTTGGTGTATTTCAACAGATAATAAAAATTAACAAATAGAAACAAATTGAAGATTGTGACTGGTTTGTTGAACGGATAAGAAATTTTGGAAAGATAGTTGAACAGATAAGAGATTAAAATTGAACTGATAATGAAATCAAGACAAATTTGCACGGATAGGGAAAAAAATTGAATAGATAGTCAAGATTTTTGAATATATAGACAAAAAAAATAACAATTAAATGCTTAAATTTAAATTTGAACATATAGAAAAAAAAATTGAACAGATAAATTAGGGAGTAAAATTGAAAACAAAACGACTTTCAAAACAAATAAAAAGATTGCACACCAAATTATTTTACTCAATGCCTGCAGAGGACCATCGGAGGATAAGAATCCATTGATCCAGCTCCTTATGGACAGCTTTTTTTCTTCAAACACACAGATCTAATTTCTCCTCATTTTTTTTTTTTTTTTTTCAAGTCGTTGATCTTTGTTGTTGTTGTATGATGAAACAAATTGCAACAGATAGTTGTAAATGAAATAAAAAAAAAAGAATTAAAAATTAAGAAGATAGAAATAATAATAAAAAATAGAACAGATATATATGTATATACTGGATTATATTTGAGAAAGAATTTCAACAGATAGAGAGAAAGAACAAGAGAGAAAGAAAGAAAGATTGCAACAGATCCTGGTTTGGTGTATTTCAACAGATAATAAAATTGAACATATAGAAATAAATTCAAGATTGTGACTGGTTTGTTGAACAGGTAAGAAATTTTTGATAGATATTTGAACAGATAAGAGATTATAATTGAACTGATAATAAAATCTATACAAAAATTTGCACAGATAGGGAAAAAAAAATTGAACGGATAGTCAAGATTTTATAATAAATAGACAAAAAAATAATAATTAAACACTGAAATGTAAATTTGAACATATAGAAAAAAAAATCAACAAAAAAATTAAGGAGTAAAATTGAAAACAAAACGTCTTTCAAAACAAATAAAAAAACTTCTCACCAAATTATTTTACTCAATGCTTGCAGAGGACCGTCGGAAGAGAAGAATACATTGATCCAGCCTTGTGATGCTTTTTTTCTTCAAGCACACAGATCCAATTTCTCCTCCCCCCGTTTTTTTTTTTTAAGTTGTTGATCTTTGTTGTTGTTGTTTGATGAAACAAATTGTAACGGATAGTTGTAAATGAACCAAAAAAAAATTAAAAATAAAGCAGATGGAAATAATAATAATAAAAAATAGAACAGATATATATATATATATATATACTGGATTATATTTGAGAAAGAATTTTAACAGATAGAGAGAAAGAACAAGAGAGAGACAAACAAAGATTGCAATAGATCCTGGTTTGGTGTATTTCAACAGATAATAAAATTGAACAAATAGAAATAAATTGAAGATTGTGACTGGTTTGTTAAACAGATAAGAAATTTTGGTTAGATATTTGAACAGATAAGAGATTAAAATTGAACTGATAATAAATTCTAGACAAAAATTTGCACAGATAGGGAAAAAAATTGAAAAGATAGTCAAGATTTTGGAATATATAGACAAAAAAATAATAATTAAACACTTAAATATAAATTTGAACATATAAAAAAAAATTCAATAAATAAATTAAGGAGTAAAATTGAAAAAAAAAAAAAGTTTTTCAAAACAAATAAAAAGACTTCTCACCAAATTATTTTACTCAATGCCTGCAGAGGACCATCGAAGGAGAAGACTCCATTGATCCAGCTCCTTATGGACAGTTTTTTTTCTTCAAGCACACAGATGCAATTTCACCTCCTTTTTTTTCTGTTGTTGATCTTTGTTGTTGTTGTATGATGAAACAAATTGCAACAGATAGTTGTAAATGAACCAAAAAAAATTAAAAATGAAGTAGATAGAAATAATAATAAAAAATTGAACAGATATATATATATATATAGCGGATTATATTTGAGAAAGAATTTCAACAGATAGAGAGAAAGAACAAGAGAGAGTGAAAGAAAAATTGCAGCAGATCCTGGTTTGGTATATTTCCACTGATACTAAAATTGAACAGATAGAAATAAATTGAAGATTGTGACTGGTTTGTTGAACAGATAAGAAATTTTTGAAAGATATTTGAATACATAAGAGATTAAAACTGAACTGATAATAAAATCTAGACAAGAAGTTGCACAGAGAGGGAAAAAAAGTTTGAACAGATAGTCATGATTTTGGAATATATAGACAAAAAAATAATAATTAATCACTTAAATGTAAATTTGAACATATAGAAAAAAAATTCAACAGATAAATTAAGGAGTAAAATTGATAAGAAAACGTTTTTCAAAACAAATAAAAAGACTTCTCACCAAATTATTTTACTCAATGCCTGCAGAGGACCATCGGAGGAGAAGACTCCATTGATCCATCTCCTTATGGACAGTTTTTTTTTCTTCAATCACACAGAACCAATTTCTCTTCCTTTTTTTTTTTTTTTTAAGTTGTTGATCTTTGTTGTTGTTGTTGTACGATGAAACAAATTGTAACAGATAGTTGTAAATGAACAAAAAAAATTAAAAATTAAGCAGATAGAAATAATAATAAAAAATATAACATATATATATATATACTGGATTATATTTGAAAAAGAATTTTAACAGATTGAGAGAAAAAACAAGAGAGTATGAAAGAAAGGTTGCAATAGATCCTGGTTTGGCGTATTTCAACGGATAATAAAATTGAACAGATAGAAACAAATTGAAGATTGTGACTGGTTTGTTGAATGGATAAGAAATTTTGGAAAGATATTTGAACAGATAAGAGATTAGAATTGAACTGATAATAAAATCAAGACAAATTTGCACAGATGGGGAAAAAAATTGAACAGATAGTCAAGATTTTCGAATACATAGACAAAAAAGTAACAATTAAATGCTTAAATGTAAATTTGAACATATAGAAAAAAATTGAATGTATAAATTAAGGAGTAAAATTGAAACAAAACGACTTTCAAAACAAATAAAAGATTGCACACCAAATTATTTTACTCAATGCCCGCAGAGGACCATCGGAGGAGAAGATTCCATTGATCCAAATTCCTTATGCATGCTTTTTTTCTTCAAGCACACGATCCAATGTCTCCTCCTTTATTTTTATTTTTTTTATTTTTTCAAGTCGTTGATCTTTGTTGTTGTTGTACGATGAAACAAATTGCAACAGATAGTTGTAAATGAAACAAAAAAAAAGAAGTAAAAATTAAGCAGATAGAAATAATAATAAAAAATAGAACAGATATATATATATATTGGATTATATTTGAGAAAGAATTTCAACAGATAGAGAGAAAGAACAAGAGAGAAAGAAAGAAAGATTGCAACAGATCCTGGTTTGGTGTATTTCAACAGATAATAAACTTGAACAGATAGAAATAAATTGAAGATTGTGACTGGTTTGTTGAACAGATAAGAAATTTTTTATAGATATTTGAACAGATAAGAGATTAAAATTGAACTGATAATAAAATCTGGACAAAAATCTACACAGATAGGGAAAAAAATTGAACAGATAGTCGAGATTTTATAATAAATAGACAAAAAAATAACAATTAAACACTTAAATGTAAATTTGAACATATAGAAAAACAAATCAACAGATAAATTAAGAAGTAGAATTGAAAACAAAACGTCTTTCAAAACAAATAAAAAGACTTCTCACCAAATTATTTTATCAACGCCTCAGAGAGAGGACCTGAGGAGAAGAATCCATTGATCCAAATTTCCTGGATGCTTTTTTTCTACAAGCACGCAGATCCAATTTCCCCCACTCCAGTTTTTCTTTTTTTTTTTTAAGTTGTTGATCTTTGTTGTTGTTGTTTGATGAAACAAATTGCAACAGATAGTTGTAAATAAACCAAAAAAAATTAAAAATAAAGCAGATTGAAATAATAATAATAAAAAATAGAATATATATATAAATATATATATATATACTGGATTATATTTGAGAAAGAATTTCAACAGATAGAGAGAAAGAACAAGAGAGAGACAAAGAAAGATTGCAATAGATCCTGGTTTGGTGTATTTCAACAGATAATAAAATTGAACAGATAGAAATAAATTAAAGATTGTGATTGGTTTGTTGAACAGATAAGAAATTTTGGTTAGATATTTGAATGATAAGAGATTAAAATTGAACCGATAATAAATTCTAGACAAAAACTCGCATTTATAGGGAAAAAATTGAAAAGATAGTCAAGATTTTGGAATATATAGACAAAAAATAATAAATACACTCTTAAATATAAATTTGAACATATAGAAAAAAAATTCAACAGATAAATTATGAGTAAAATTGAAAAAAACGTTTTTCAAAAACAAATAAAAAGACTTCTCACCAAGTTATTTTACTCAATGTCTCAGATGACCATCTAGAAGAAGACTCCATTGATCCAAATTTCCTTATGGATGCTTTTTTTTCTTCAAGCACAAATGCAATTTCTCCTTTTTTTTTTTATGTTGTTGATCTTGTTGTTGTTGTATGATGAAACAATTTGCAAATGATAGTGGTAAATGAACCAAAAACAATTAAAAATTAAGCAGATAGAAATAATAATAAAAATTGAATGTATATATATATATATATACTGGATTTTATTTGAGAAAGAATTTCAACAGATAGAGAGAAAGAACAAGAGAGAGTGAAAGAAAGATTGCCGCAGATCCTGGTTTGGTATATTTCAACAGATAATAAAATTGAACAGATAGAAATAAATTAAAAATTGTAACTGGTTTGTTGAACAAATAAGAAATTTTGGAAAGATATCTGAACACATAAGAGATTAAAACTGAACTGATAATAAAATCTAGACAAGAAGTTGCACAAAGAGGGAAAAAAAAGTTTGAACAGATAGTCATGATTTTGGACTATATAGAAAAAATAATAATAATTAAACACTTAAATGTAAATTTGAACATATAAAAAAAAAAATTCAATGATAAATTAAGGAGTAAAATTGAAAACAAAACGCTTTTTCAAAACAAATAAAAAGACTTCTCACCAAATTATTTTACTCAATGCCCGCAGAGACCATCTATGAGAAGACCCATTGATCCAGCCTCCTTATGGATGCTTTTTTTCTTCAATCACACGTATCCAATTTCTCCACCTCTTTTTTTTTTTTTTTAAAGTGGTTGATCTTTGTTGTTGTTGTATGATGAAACAAGTTGCAATAGATAGTTGTAAATGAACCAAAAAATTAAAAATTACAGATAGAAATAATAACCAAAAAATAGAATGTATACATATATACTCGATTATATTTGGGAAAGAATTTCAACAGATAGAGAGAAAGAACAAGAGAGAGTTAAAGAAAGATTGCAATAGATCCCGGTTTTGGTCTATTTCAACCGATAATAAAATTGAATAGATAGAAATAAATTGAATATTGTGATTGGTTTGTTGAACGATAAGAAATTTTGGAAAGATATTTGAACAGATAAGAGATTAAAATTGAATCGATAATAAAATCAAGACAAATTTGCACAGATAGAGAAAAAATTGAACAGATATTCAAGATTTTTGAATATATAGACAAAAAATAATAATTAAACGCTTAAATGTAAATTTGAACATATAGAAAAAAAATGAATGGATAAATTACGAGTAAAATTGAAAACAAAACGAGACTTTCAAAACAAATAAAAAAGATTTCACACCAAATTATTTTACCTACAATGCCCCAAGTAGAGGAACATCTGGAGGAGAAGAATCCATTGATCCAAACCCCTTATGGATGTTTTTTTCTTCAAGTACATGTATTTATCCACTTATTTTTTTTCTCCTTTTTTTTTTTTTTTTAAGTTGTTGATCTTTGTTGTTGTAATGTACGATGAAACAAATTGAAACAAAAGAGTAGATGTAAGCTGGAAAACCAAAAAAAATTAAAATTAAGCGAAGATAGAAATAATAATAAAAAATAGTAATGTAGATATATATATATAAATATAGAAGATTATATTCGAGAAAGAATTTCCCAAATGTGACATAGAGAAAGAACACAATTAATGGCTGTGAGAGAGAGTAGAGAGAGAGAGAGAGAGAGAGAAAAAAAAAAAGATTGCAATGTATCCCGGGTTTGGCCAGAGATTTCAACAGAGTATAATAAAATTGAAATATATAGAAATAAATTGAAGATAAAGCGAATCGGGTTTTCAAGGAATGTATAAGAAATTTCTCGTGGATAGATATTTGAATGTATAACAGATTAAAATTGAAATCTGATAATAAAAAATCTAGAAAAA